>BLSH010295444.1:265978-284378 GCA_018402905.1 Glandirana rugosa
AACACAGACGACACCATGGAACTTTAGGGTGATTTCGGGGCATGCGTGCAACACTAACAGCATGCTGGCGTGCAGGTTAAAAAGGGTTTTAACAGACAGACAATAAAACAGATTGCATGATTGTAATCACTTTAATAGCAAGCTGTTTCCGCTTGTATCACTACACGATAGTCGCATATTTCTCCTTCAATTCAAAAGTACGCAGTAGGAAACCCGGGGAAGACGACTCAAACACAAATGTACTGGCTTGTGAAGGCCGAGCAAGGACACAAGGCTTGTACGCACAAACATGAAAGTTGAAAACAAACAGGTTGAAGACATGTCTGCTCGGTTTTTAGCCTGCACCGGAACAGCCCTCTGTTTTTAAAAGATCAGCCGAGTAGGTCGAAAACAACCTAGAAAATTTTTGTCTCCCGACAAGGCCACGTCCGATTTTTGGCTCGTCTGTACAGAAGTTGGACAAACAAAAGTTGAAAGTACAAACACGCATGTTCGGAACACAGGAACGAGCCGGAAGTGTTCGGTCATGTAAACACAAACTCAGCAGAAGGGGCCCAAAGGATGACGCATGAAAACTTAACTTCCTCTTTATACGCTGATAGCACATCACTATGTTCGCCTTTGTCGAACGATAATTTCACTAATGTTAGTACGTTAGACAAAATAACAGACAGACAATTTTGGGAAAAATTGGACGTGCGGTCGTACGACAATCACAACGTGCGTACGGGGCTTTAGTGGGATTTCAAGGTACCACAGCAGACACAAAATCGGACAGGCACCATTTTTTGTAACCCAATAACACCACAATGCACAGTATTGCATTTCCTTGTGATGCAATGCAACCCAGGCATGCTCTCTTAGTGCGCTGAGCAGCCATGAAAAATGAAGTATGTCTGGTGAGCTACGCATAGGAGTGAATGAGCTTTTAAATCTTTTAAATGGCTGACAACTGCACTTTGAGGTCGAGCAGCATATACATAATATTGGAAACAATAAACATGCTTATGGGAAACTGTAAATAATATGAGTCATATAAAGGAATGTTTTATGTCATTAACTGTGTGAAAGGTTTTGAGAGCTACTAAGCTCTTCCCAAAGCCCCCAGCTATGCTGAGAGATCAGACATCCTGCCCGGTGTGATCAAGTATGTGCAAAATCACATACACTTCTGTTTATTCCTTGCTCTTTATAAGACCTGGAAATTATGGCTGCTTTTTCTTAACAGTATTGTTTTGTAGTATGAGATCATTTACAATATCCCAACATCTGCAGAGATACAAAGAGCACATCAGCACCTCAAACTAGTGGAGTTTTCAATCCCGCCACTGTCCCACATAATCTAGTACTACAGTAATTTGGAGCCAAAGTGTTATAATATAGTATGGCCTTTTGGTTGACTTTATTGTGGCGCTTGCTTCAGATGGGAATTGAACCCAAGATCCTAGCACCGGTACGGATCGCATCAGAAACAAGAAAGCTGCTGCACCATTCCTGACATCTCTGACTGGTGCACTAACCACTATTCTGACATATCCCTTTAATCTATCATTTCAATATAAGTACTTTGTTACCTATGCTTCCATAAATGGTGTTAATTTAGATTTAAACAAAATCTCTAATCTTATCCTGCCTAGGACATTGTTATATCCATTTACATCGGGGGGCCAGCAACCTGTAGATCGCAATCTACCAGTAGATCGCATACAGGTGACTGGTAGACTATAGTCTAGGCTTGCTAACCCACCATCCCAGAGCATCAGACAGAGTGCAGTCCAGAGGGCTTACTTGCAAATTTGTAGTAGAAAGCAAGAGCCGCATTAGTTGATGCCTCCTCTGTAGTGCTGGCTCCTGTCCCACGCAAAGTGATACCAAATGCACTCCACCTCTTATCCCAGCTAGCGGTCTCCAGGGTGGTGCAAGCAGCAGGAAAGAAGAAATCTTCAAGTCAGTGTGAAGTAATACACTGGGCATACTAGTATAGGGCTGCTTACACACTGCTGCGCTGTGGTTTCCCCAAACCACTGGTGCAGTGCAGTGTACCTGCAGCTCTCCTGCTGGTTTGCTGCGTTTAGCCATAGACTCCATCCATATCCTGCAAGTTTGGTGCACTTTCTGAAAGCGGCTCATTGACAAGTGCAGCAGGCACTGCTGCTCCTTTAAAAAAAGTGATCCCAGTCTGTTTGACAGGCGGTGAGGAGGCGATACGTTGCCTCCTTAGCACCTGATTTAAATCCATGATTGCCGTACAATGCACGCAATTGCTACACAGTAGTACTGCAATTAGGCTCCATGTACACTGAAGCTGATAAACGATAGTTTTTGGGCGTTTGGTCATTTTTTTTAACGACCCATAAACACCCCTCAATGTTATCCTATGTGTCCATGCACACATGGATGTTTATTGTCGTTTATCAGCAGTAGCGTTGATGGGCTGTTGTCTGAACGCCCTAAAATCGCGTTCAAGAGTCGTTCTTCTGACCATAAAAAATCACTGATAGCTTAAAAATGATCATAAACGTTCAAAAACGCTGACGCACAAAACGCTGATAAAAGCTGAAAAACTCACTAGAAAGCTACAGACGTTTGTAGAACGTTTTTTTTTTTGTTTTTTTTAACGTTCAGTGTGCCTTAGTGATTTAAAAGGAGGCGAAACTGGGAGACACTGCCCGGTGATCTTTGACTTCTCCCATTTTGCTCAGGTACATCTCCACCTCTTTAAGGTTGCCCACTCCTGATTTACATCTTTATACATCTCAGGTCACCACACTTTAAATGCTTTTCCTCTATAGTAGTATAGTATACTTTTCCTTTTAAATCACTTTCACTTAGGTGACAATTTATGTATCATTTTCCTCATCTGGTATGTAAGGCAACAAGAACTTTAGTGTTGCTACTGTGAACACTATAAAACATTAAATTGTTACTAAAGGAACCTGCATTCACTATATCTGGTCTCCCACAGTACACCGAACATGGAAATGCAATTATTATTATAAACTGCTAAATACCCTTTCTCATCAGCAGTATATAGCAGTCTTGTGATTTCTATCAGTGTCTGGTTAAAGCTTGTAGGAGAGATTTTCATTCTCCCCTAATTGTCCTATGAGGCTGCAGGATCCTTGACCCTCTGTCTGGACGGTGCTGATTGGCCCTGTGCTGATCACATGCACTCTCCCAAGAAAAACAAATCTCTGGCAATACACACCAAACTTAGCATGTGCAGAGTGCCCCCAAGGCTCTGTCTTATCAGGAGATGGATTGGGGACTATGGAAGAAGGGGAGGATCAGACAGCCTTTTTACACAATGCAGAGAATCAACCCCTTAGGTTCTACTGTGAGTATAACAAGCATGCTTTACTGCATACACAGACTGATTTTACTGTTGTGGGTTTAGTAACACTTTAAAGTAGAACTATAGTCAAAACTTATTTTTCATTTTTGGATAATGGAGAATAATGGAGAAATGGAGGAATATAACTCCTATCAGTTTATTTTTTGCCATCTGTGTCCCATTGGGGACATTTCCCTTCACTTTCTGTCCCATAGCCACAACAGGAAGTGAGAGGCAATCCCTGCAAATTAAAAGAATCCCTGGGGGACCCCCAGTTCACCAGAACGAGTGTCCCCATTGGAAAATTTCCCCTCTATTACTTTTCTGGGGTCAACCCAAAATGTGGGATTTTCTTTTACTTTCACTTTCAATGATAATGGTAAACAGGACAAATAGAGAGGGTAAATTTCCCTGATGAGGGCACAGGCAGCATATATAAAAAAAAAATTAAAAAAAACTACAAGTGTTCTAATCCATCTCCACTCCATCCAAAACAAAAAAAAAGTTTTGCCTTCATTTGTTCTTTAAAGTCTTTTAAACCTTAGTTAACAGCATATCCAGTTCGGCAGAACACCCTCCATGGTCGTCTACACTGACACCTTGACGTAATGCTTGGCTCAAATAGACAGATGTAAGAAGAGATCTCAGTAATATGACTGGAATGAAAATGTTCCACATGATTCACTAAGCAGGAACCCACACACAATAGGTAACTGTCACAAGTGATGAGTCAATGGTGGATAAAGTTACCTAATGAAATCTGTTCTTTTATGTGTTCTTTATGAAAGAGCAAAATCCATGATCCTGGAAATCACAATGTGCCACAATGATTAATTCATTTCATGTTGCATGAAACATCCTGCTTGTGATTGCACATGGCCGACTTTAACATAAATTGGAATGTGCACCTTCTTTCATGTGAAGTCAGCCAATTAGTGTTTTGTATTTTTGGACTGGCTTCAGAAATCCTTCTGTTTTCAGGGGAACATCAAAAAATGTCTTTGATGAATGAATCATTTTTTGATCCAAGTTTACTCAGTAAATGATATACTCACAAAGGTGTGCAAATGAAACAGCATGGACATCCTATTGCGACGCTGAACAAGCATTCACAATGACATCAGATTGTATCGAACCTACGCGTTTCGACACAATTGATGTAATCAGGGGACTCGGCATTGCGTTTGCTGAACTCACTATTTATGCTGCACGTTTTTGTGAGTATATAGATTGTTGCAGAAAATGTGCAATCGCTATGTGCGATCTGTCCTCTTTCTTTACTGGATAATCAGTCATAATGGTGTCCTGGAGCCATTCTGAGGAGCAGAGAGTTCCTCTTTGGATAATCCATCACACACTATATTTTACCCTGTGATGAGGGGCAAGCGTGTGCGATCTTCTTTAGCTAAGGAGGTCTCATTCTTTTTGTAAGCTGCGCATGACCTAAGGTGGTGGTGGATAAGATAACATTGCATGTTTTTCTGAGAAGCAGTTGCACACATGTAAATTATTTTTTTCTTACCATTTATGCTAGACTATGTATGAAGGACACTAAATGTTGCACTTTTTTTGTTTTAATTATTTTTTTAACAGCACAGTGCTACACAATTTGCTGTGCAAGTTTATTTGATATCTGTTTGTGCGGGCTACTGTCATTTCTGATCACATATATGCATGGTATTTGTATGTTTATGCTTGGGATCAATATATTTAATAGTAATAGCACCAAGCGCAGAGTTTATTGGGTTTTTGCGTTATAGCCTGTATTTGGCCTAACAATGTCTATCTTTTGCCACCCATTGGTTCTTCTTCTGATAACATTGCCAATGTGAACTTGAGTTTAATTGGACACTCTGCTAAAAGCCATTGGTGGATGCAGGCAAGTTGGATCAGACACCAGTTTCGTTTATACTCTAGTTGTGAGATGTTCTTGTTCTCCATCCCTGCTTCAAATTTTAACCTTAGAGCAGTGGCGGTTGGTGCTTCATCGATCGGGGGGGCAGCAGACGGACCTTGACCATGGACCCCATCCCCCGTCGCTCCAGCCATGCCCCCCCCCGGTCACCAGCTCACTTACCCTGTGCTGCCCCTGGACTGACATGTTGGAATGTGCCCACCGGCAGTGGCTTCCCCCCTCCGTCTCCTCCATATCCTGGCCTCCGCGTCCCCCCTCCGCTTTCCAGTGGCGGATGGTGGGTCGGTCGTTCGGGCTCTGTATCACGGTGGTCGCGCCTCTTCTCCTTCCTCCTCCTAGGCCAATAGAATCGCTTCTCCTTTCAACCATTCGGGAAATGGGTCTCAGGACCCATTTCCTGACTGCCCAGGAGAAGAATCAGTGTGACAATAGCGAATATTCATTCGCTATTGTCACACAACTGGGTGCGCTCCGCGCCCCGAGCCCACCCTTTTTTGACGCATATTAGAGCCTCTGGCTCCAATCATGTGCTTAAAAAAAAACCATTGAAATCAATGCGTCTGGCTCCCCGCATGTAGATTAGGGGGCCGGACGCACGGATAGGGGGCGGCACTGCATTACGGGCTGCCACTACCTTAGAGGGTCTTATACTTCTAAAAACAAATCTGCACAAACCCAGGAACAATGATTTGGAGTCCAAGAGAAAAAAAATAGGCGGGTTGGTTATTCAGCATACTAACACCTAATAATGACTGAAATGTGTTGGGTGGACCTATAACACCTTATTTTGTGGGTGTGATGCGTTTGTGACCTTCTGCTCTACCATAAAAATTAAGTAATAAAGCTTTTGACCTTTGCTAGGCTTTCCTAAAGTACAGCCCAGATTGCATTACAAATTTTTCCAGAACATATCGGATTGTGTTCTCCTGTCATCTAACTGACATTTTCAATTCACCGTTCTTCTCAGCTGATTTTCCTTCTGTCTGCCCTGTACTTTATGTCTGAACACTCCGTAAAGACCTAGCACTTGACTCCATCCCATTACTAGGTACCTCCAGGGGTGGGGGCAGAAGAAATATAAAACAAGTGAGGAGTGTACATAACCCAGGGGTCAGTTTCTGGCTTTAATCAACACACCAAAAGAACAAATAAATGGCTTTTGAAAATGACACCTCGGCATCAGAGTTAGAATGATGCCCATTGACTGGCTCTCATTACTTTCCTACTAGTAAACAGATAAAAAATATGATAGTCATCTTCCACTTAATCTGGGCTAGACAGTGAGTGTTGTGTGGTGTCTGCCTGCTGTGTGCCAGTGTCAGATGTCACATTAGGATTTGGAGTCACAGTCCCCTGTTGATTTATCTTGTAAAACCTAACCCATCTAGTGTTGCTGGCTTCTTAACTGTCAGCAAAATGGAGTAAGTCACGCCAAATGAGAGACAGGCATGCACTTTACTTTTCATTTGTCTATTAAACTCTGTCTTCTTGTTAAAATCCTAAACCTGATTTAAAGTCTTATGCTGTGCTTTTTTAGACTTTGCATATGTTCATATACATTACTAAGAATCAGGGGCGTTGCTAGGCCTACAAAAGATCTGGGGCTAGAGCCCATAGCAGCAAAGTAAAGAAAGTCATACGCTTGGGCGGGCATACATGTATATAATATAATAATATAATAATATATACGTGTGTGTGTGTATGTATATATATATATATATATATATATATATATATAAAATATCCTTACATACTGTATCTTATATCTGAGTGTGGTTTGTCATTATTTATTTATTTCAGGTACTTATATAGTGCTGTCAATTTACATATGTATTGTACATTCACATCAGTCCCTACCCTCAAGGAGCTAACAATCTAAGGTCCCTAACTCACATGCATACACATATTAGGGCCAATTTAGACAGGATCCAATTAACCTACTATTATTGATTGATTGGGTCCCCAGAGCCCTCCTTGTTACAACAGGGTCCCCAGAGAGCACCCCACTTACATCAGGATCCCCAGAGCCCCCCTCATTATATCAGTGTGATGAGGATAGAGAGGGACGCCGGGGTCAGAGAGGGACGTAGTACAACAAAGACAGAGAGGGACACCGGGGACAGAGAGGGACACAGTGTGACAAGGACAGAGAGGGACGTCGGGGACAGAGAGGGATGCAGTGCGATGAGGACAGAGAGGGACAATGATCACAAAGGTGGGGGGGGGCAATGTGGCCCTCCAGGGCCCCAGGGGGGCTTGTACCACCATGGCCACCAGGAACTAAAGTGCAAACAAGTCCCTGTATGAATCCCTCAGAGCTGAGGACCTGACCCCCCCCCTCAACTAGTGAAGGACTACAAGTCCAAGCATCAACGCCTGACATCTAAGGATGTGACCCCCCCAATGCAGATAATAGAGACCAGCAGTGGAACAAACGGGTCTCGACCGGCCAGGTCACTCTGTAAGTAAAGCTATGTCACACAGAGAGAGACTGCTCTAAATTGTCTGCACAGAGAGACCATTCCTTTAAGAAAATCGCTTGATTCCCATATAAACATAGTAAAGCCTTGTACACATCACTAGTTTTTCTTTTTTTGCTGAACCCAGCAAGTTGAACTAAAAAAACTGACAGTTCCGGTTGGAGCCGCTGTACTAACGATCCAATGTTAGTACAGTGATCTCCCCTGCTGTTCTTTTGTGTTCTGACAGGGGGACTGCCCCCTCCGCCAGTTCACTCTGATCAGCGTTCACAGCCAGCAGTGATTGGAAAAAAACAAACAGGCTGACTGTACTGAAGTCAATCAATAGATCAACTTCAATACAGCCAGCTTGCCCATAGATGGATAGAAATTCAGCTAGTTCGGCAAAGATTTTGATCTGTCTATGTTGGCTTACGTCTGCCAGCCTCTGTTTTTAACAAAATCCTCAAATCGTCTGTAATGTGCTCCACTTAGGTGTAGAAATTCACTTTGAACTCCACCCTATTTCTATGACTCTCTTTATATATTAGATGTGCAAAAAATAAGGTGAAAGCATATCTAATACCTACAGAGAATTATGGATATAAGGTGGAGTTGGAAGTGAACCGTGCCATTACCTGGAGGGATTGGCATTGGCATTTAGGGGGTTATGACAGGCAGTGAGGAAATGTGATATCACCTCCTCACTGCCTATCCAATGCCTCTGAAAAGTGACCTGAGCATGGATCACTTTTCAGTGGAGTGGCAATGCCTGCTGCAAGTGCGTACAAGCCTTTGGGTGCACACTGGTGTACTTGCAGTTCTCCTTATCCGCAGTCCCATAGGCTTCTTTTAGGTTGTGTGGTTTTGCTGCAGTTTTTTGTAAAGTTCACCAAAGATGCAGCACTTTTTGTGAACTTTCAGAAAATTCTGCAAAAATGTGCAAATAGAAGTCTATGGGACGGGGGTAACATACAAGAAGGCTGTCAGATCACCAACATCGCAGCAAAACTGCAACACACCAGTGTGAGCCCACTTGATAGCACATAGGACCAGGCACTGCACAGGCTGCTGAAAGAAACTTCCTTAGCTGCAGAGAGGGGGAGGGAGAGGGATATGGGAGAGGGCGGGGGGAAGGGACCAGAACTCACTTACTTGGAGAGTTCCAGCAAGGGGCTTGCTGGCTCAGTCATCGGCTTCCAGAGTCTCATATCAATAGAACACCAACTGCTCAGTTTAAACCTTCCCGCCCACACACCCTATTCACAGACTTAGAACACGGGTTGCCTGGACTGTGGGCGGGCACAGTGAGAGAGGGGCAGGAGCAAGCAGAGCTGATCCACCCCCTCCCATTCGTGTGGAGGGACTGTGCTCCTCTGTATGGAATGAACACAGACTCTCAGGTGCAGTCACTAACCCCGTTTAAATGCACATCCCCGGCTCACAGTATGAACATTCCTGGGCTGTTAATCCGGCCCTGCCAGCCCCCCTCTGGAGCCACCCGAGCAGCCTGGCCTCCTCTGGCACCCGGTAAGACACTCGGGGCTATGGGCCCCAGATTTGGGGCTGTAGCCCCATTAGCCTCACCCTAGTGAAGCCCCTGCTAAGAATTATATATCTTATTTATAGCATAGCTCTACATCATAGTTTTTCTTTTTTAAATGCAGCATCATTATTAATGTTAAAACCCAAAAAGGCGTATATCATCCTCTAGTTAGGTAGATACAGTATCTCACACAAGTGAGTACACCCCTTACATTTTTGTAAATATTTTATTATATCTTTTCATGTGACAACACTGAAGAAATTACACTTTTTTGCAATGTAAAGTAGTGAGTGTACAGCTTGTATAAAAGTGTAAATTTGCTGTCCCCTCAAAATAACTAAAGACGCAGCCATTAATGTCAAAACCCCTGGCAACAAAAGTGAGTACACCCCTAAGGGAAAATGTCCAAATTGGGCCCAATTAATCATTTTGCCTCCCCAGTGTCATGTGACTTGTTAGTGTTACAAGGTCTCAGGTGCGAATAGGGAGTAGGTATGTTAAATTTGGTGTTATCGCTCGCACTCTCTCATACTGGTCACTGGAAGTTCAAAATGGATACCTCATGGCAAAGAAGTCTCTGAGGATCTTAAAAAAAGAATGGTTGTTCTACATAAAGATGGTCTAGGCTATAAGAAGATTGCCAAGACCCTGAAACTGAGCTGCAGCATGGTGGCCAAGACCATACAGAGGTTTAACAAGACTCAGAACAGGCGTCATATCCAGAGGTTGTCCTTGGGAAATAGATGTATGAGTGCTGCCAGCATTGCTACCTGTCAGTACTCAGGCCATACACCACACACTGCATCAAATTGGTCTGCATGGCTGTTGTCCCAGAAGGAAGCCTCTTCACAAGAAAGCCCGCAAACAGTTTGCTGAAGACAAGCAGACTAAGGACATGGATTACTGGAACTATGTCCTGTGGTATGAGACCAAGATAAACTTATTTGGTGTCAAGTGTATGTGGTGTGAGGAGTACAAAGACAAGGGTGTCTTGCCTACAATCAAGCATGGTGGCGGGAGTGTCATGCTCTGGGGCTGCATGAGTATTGCCGGCACTGGGGAGCTACAGTTCATTGAGGGAACCATAAATACCAACAAGTACTGTGACATACTGAAGCAGAGCATGATCCCCTCCCTTTGGGGACTGTGCCGCAGGGCAGTACTCCAGCATAACGACCCCAAACACACCTCCGAGATAACCACTGCCTTGCTAAAGAAGCTGAGGGTAAATGTGATGGACTGGCCAAGCATGTCTCCAGACCTAAACCCTATTGAGCATCTGTGGAGGAGCGCAAAGTCTCTAACATCCACCAGCTCCGTGATGTCGTCATGGAGGAGTGGAAGAGGACTCCAGTGGCAACCTGTGAAGCTCTGGTGAACTCCATGCCCAAGATGGTTAAGGCAGTGCTGAAATAATGAGGGCCACACAAAATATTACACTTTGGGCCAATTTGGACATTTTTAGGGGACAGCAAATGTACACTGTTATACAAGCTGTACACTCACTACTTTACATTGTAGCAAAGTGTCATTTCTTCAGTGTTGTCACATGAAAATATATAATAAAATATTTACATAAAAATATGAGGGGTGTACTCACTTTTGTGAGATACTGTATATGCTGACTCATAGTAGCTTATGTGAATCTGGTAATTTTCTGTGGGTTCAGTTTGAGGTCAGGCTGGAAGGCTCTGAAGGCCAGTCCTCTATCGCCTCCCCTGGTCTGGAGGTCCATGGAAACTTCTAGACAAAAGTGTGCAGAGGTGAAGAGGCTGGGTCTGAATGTTGATGGGAGTTTGGACCAATCCCCAGGTAGGAGGCCTAAAAGGACAGTCACACTGGCTCATAAATATTGAGCCTGGCCAGTGTTGTTGTCGGATGGAAGATGGAGTGCTGAGGATCGTGGGGCCTGGGAGGGGACCCCGGGACTAGGGGGCAATGCCTCCAGGCTGGAGGTGAGGAAGGAGAGAAGCTGAAGAGAAGGGATCTCCACTACCCTTCAGTCTCATCCAGGAGACACCCTGGCTAGCATGAGAAGACCTAGACAGCAGGAGGCCTGAACAGCAATCTTATCCAAAGCAGTAGGATTGAAGGGGCACTGTGAGTACCTCTACACCCTCAGGGCCTACAAAGGAGAAAGCTGCCAGATGCAATATCCAGCATGCTTTCACAGGGACAGTATTACAGTTAAACCTAAATCCCCTGCTCTTTGACACTATTTAAGCTGGTATTTTCAGCAAGTGTTGTGACTTTGTGAGATTTTACTAAGGGGACACAGCGCTGCTACATACAACGGGGTTCTACTAAGGCAGTGGTTCTCAACTCCGGTCCTCAGGACCCACTAACAGGCCTGATTTTAAGTATTACCTTGGGGAGATGTAGAACACTGCAATCACTGTGCAGCAAATTATATCACCTGTGATGTATTTCAGTTATCCTGCAAACCTGGCCTGTTAGTGGGTCCCGAAGACAGGAGTTGAGAACCACTGTACTAAGGGAACACAGTGCTCCTACATACAATGAGGTTCTACTAAGGGAACACAGTGCTCCTACATACAATGAGGTTTTACTAAGGGAACACAGTGCTCCTACATACAATGAGGTTTTACTAAGGGAACACAGTGTTCCTACGTACAATGCTGTTCTACCAAGGGAACACAGTGCTCCTGCATACAGTATGGGAGTTTGCTATTACTACCAAGGGAACACAGTGCTCCTGCTTACAGTTGATACTCTACTAGTTTCACCATGGGGATATAGAGCTCCTGTAATTGTGGGGACTTTGCTATTCACCCCAGGGGACATATAGCTCCTAAAAAGAGGTTTATAGTGGAGGGAGTAGAGTCCAGGATCTGCCTTTTTGTGTACATAGTGAAGGAAGTTTGTCCTCAAGTTTTTCCACCAAGTCAAGTAGGGCATCCCATAATTCCTTATCCCCATCCAAGTTGTTTTCTCTAAAAAAAAAAACACAAAAACAAGCCCATGGACTTGTTTTCTGTGTCTGAATGCAAGTTGGAAAAAGTGTGTTACCTGGCTGTGCAGGAATAGGGGAACCCAAAATCCGGCGGTCCTCTAGGGGGTAGCGCTACAGGTGTTTAATGCCTTACGGTTATATTTCTTTCTAAAGAACCATAGACTGAAGACATTTTGCCCTAACAGGAGCTGCAGCTTTATGTGTTGAAGCAGTGGTCTCATTGCCGAGGTTCGACACGCCTCCCAATGAGCTCTCCAATCACGTTCCCCACTAATTGGAGAGCTCTGGCTCTGACCCAGCAGGGGACAAAGGTCCCAATCTGCAGCTGCTCGCAAGAGACTGCCTTTTCTACTAAGCCCTTTGTTATATGAAAGCAGTATATAGCAGTCTCTGACAGATTTTTGTCACATACCAACGGTCTCTATTGTGTTTTGTTGCAGTGATGCTCCATAAAACACACATATTAATGCACGCAGATCTGATTTTTGCTGTGTTGTGATGCAGTTGCAGGCCATATGAATGAATGAGATAACATGTGGCATAACTGTGCACCAACATGCATTTGTTATGCACTGCAGTACAGCAAATATATCTCAATGAGCCCTTTAAACAGTTTCAGTGGAATTCAGATAGGGGTTACTATTCTGCCAGCACAAAATCAATCTGCATTGAAAAATTGTGAAATTACAATTTTTTATATTGGTACTCCTTTGTGGAAATACAACACTAAGTTGAGGAAATGGTATAACTGATACACTTTCACTTTCCTGCGTATCCTGCTACACTGGATATACTATATATTTTTAAGTTGGCGTTTTATGTTGTTTGACACGATCTAAATATGGTTGATATACAATTCCCTAATGAAGCCTTGCAAAAGTTATATGATAGGAAACAGAATAAAGGTTAAAAAATATAGTGTGTCTGGTAGGGCAGGATATATGGTATAGGTGAAGCGTATAATTACCTTATCCTCTAATCAATGAACAAAATGAAAGCAAAGTTATTCTAATCAAAAACTTCCCTCTACCTTTCTAACCTAAAATGCGCTGCATGCACTATTGAGGTCGGGCCCTCGCTCTTATTTCCTATGTTGGGCCTGTTATTCTCATCTAGCACACCTACAGTATGTAAGAGCATTCCTGGCACAGAACAATACATGTTGCATTTTGCTTAGCTGTAAACAAGGCGACTTGTAATTGAGCACTACTACTCAGCACTACATCTCTACTCAGAGGGCCAGTTCACACCACATGCAGTCCAGTGCGTTTTTTTATGCATCAAAAACACATGGAAAGTATATTATATGGTTTCCAATGGCATAATTCACACCAGTGCAGTCAGTTCCAGGGCTTTCCAGTTCCAGAAAAAAAAAGTAGGACATGCTGCATTTTTCTTGCACTGGACTGTACTGGAGTGCTGTAAAACGCATCAAAAACGCACTGAAATACACATGTCCTTAGTTAAGGTTAACAAAAAAGAGGGGAAAAAAGCACTCGACTGCATCAAAAACGCACCAAAAACGCATCAAAAATGCACTGGAATGCTACAAAAACACATTAAAAACATGCATGCAGAAAAGCATCTGGAACGCATCCAGACTGCGTTTCTATGGAGTGAACTGGCCCTGAATTAATACATATACTTTCTATTTCTCAGCACAGAGAAAGCGCATCATCATTTTCTAGCATGAAAACTGCAGCATAGAGCTAATCAAAATTGTATAGAAAGCTTTTATTGTAGACACATTGCTATAAATGTAGGTGTAACATTCACACTTCCTTAACAACATGTTTTCAACCATTTGTTACTTAGTTAAGAATGCAATGAAAAACCTAGAAATTAAGTGAGTGCTTGACGGAGTGTTGTAGAAATTTAGGATGTTTATTATGTATTGTCACAGTGTCTCCCAGTGTCGGTTTAACGATATTCTCTGTGTACAGCGAATATGGCTTTAACTGATATTGAGGAAAGGCCATTTACAATGGAAACCTTCCATTATTTGATAATTACACGCTACCCGCTCAATCATCCCGGCCGGCAGGCGCCCTGAGCGGTTAAGCGCTGGAGCAAATGCTGGTCCAGATCTTTGAGGTGCAATGCACGTTCTGTGGCGCGGGTGTATTACCGTCAACCGGGGGGCCCCTGTATTAAGTACAGATCGATCTGCTTGGCGGCGGTTTACTTGCATTATGGAAGCAGTATTGCCTTTTATGTAAGGATAATGATCCGTAAGCTTTCTGTGGCATCTGATCAATGTGACGGAGATCTACAGCTATATTCCTTTGTGTTGTAATTTACCCTTTAATGGAACAGTAGTATAATCGCTATGGAGTATAGTTCATAGAGCTGTATTTGATAGCGTTTCGTTGTAATGGCAGGTTTTACATGTATGGTGTTTTGCTTGGAGGGCCTCTGTGAGATAGCACATGGCTTTCATTGTCATCTGGAGACAGCTGTTTCTCATACAGGCCAGCCAACCCCCCCATGCATGCATGCCTCTCCTATTGTATAGTTTGAATATAAACAAGTGTGTCATTGGTTGGTGGTTTGCATTGAGCTCATGTCATGTGACTGTGCCTTGGAGGCTGATTGGCTGATTGTGAAGCCATCAAGTCCTATTGTTCTCTCTGTTTGAGCAGTATAAATAAAGTGACCAGGCATAAAAAGACAGGACAAGATCCCTGCGAGCTGCCATGTGACAAAATATAATGCATACAAGGTATTACAAGGTATTATAATTGCCCTTACAGGAGAGATGAAGCATTTGTATAAATCAGTCATATCTACAGTGAAGCTGCACTGATTCCTATGGGGTACATCTCAATCTGGAACACAGGTGGCCAGAAACACAACTACATTCTCACACCTTTTTTATTCCCTTGTCGTAATGTATCCTCATGTTGTGATTTGTGGCGGAACGCAGAAGTCGGATCGCAGTGTCAGACAATGGTCCTCTCACAGACTTGTATTGAAGAGTAAAGGGTGTAGTGGACCAGTTCTGTTTTTGAGTGCTAATTATCTACTACCTGGGTTTATAATGTTACTCTGAGAGATATGGTTAAACACATGTAGCATTCTGATTAACAGTAATTAAAGCAGAGTTACACCCTAAAGTGGAACTTCCGCTTTAATGGAAGGTGATCCCTTGACATGCCACAATTGGCATGTCTTTTTTTGGGGGGGTGACCAGGGACCCTGTTTTCACAGGGTCTCAGGTCCACTTCCTCCCCTGGTGCCGCGGCTCAGGGAAGGAAGTCTACCTTCCCCCCCCTCCCTCTCTGCGATTTTCTGGGACATGTCACAGATCCCAGAAGATACTAGTCACACACGGCGCAGTGTGACACGCGCAGTGCGCGTCCCTCTTTGAAGCCAAAGCTGGGTGCCCACAGTTATGATGCCGGCGCCGCCAAGGGGAGGGGGCGAAGAGTGAGCCATAGGGCGACCGCATGGCTGGAGCGAGGGACAGGTGAGTGGCCGACTGTTAAAAGTCAGCAGCTACACTTTTTGTAGCTGCTGACTTTTACATGGGTGGAACTCCACTTTAACAGAATTGAATTGCATTTACCTAGCAACAGTAAATAAAAACAGGCCTAACTTGCTATAACAATCCTCATTTTATCACAATGGCCAGAGATTGGTGATAAAAATAAACCTTTGGCTGGCAAAGTTGGGACCCTTAAAGAAAGCACAACAGTTCCCAGCAGACAACACATTAATGGACCGAGCCTCTTTCTGAGATTCGGTGTTTACAAGTTAAAATTTTTTTTTTGCTAGAAAATTACTTAAACCCCAAACATTATATATTATTTTCTAACACCCTAGAGCAGCCTTTCTCGACCTTTTCAATACCGAGGAACCCTTGAAATAATTCTCCGGTCTCGGGGAACCCCTGATAAACATTAAAGATCTAAAACTCATGATACATCAGTGTGATGGTCAATGGGAAGAATGCTCCTTACACTTGTTGTCATTGGGAAGAATTATCCCCTTACAGATAGCTAAAACAATCAATGGTATCATTGGGAATTTATCTGAGAGATAGAAATTGACCATTGCTCAAGGAACCCCTAGCAACCTCTAGAGGAACCCGAGGGTTCCACGGAACCCTGGTTGAGAAACCCTGCCCTAGAGAATAAAATGGCGGTCGTTGCAATACTTTATGCCCCACCGTACTTGCACAGCAGTCTTACAAGCACCTTTTTTTTAAAAAAAATAAGACAGCAGTAAAATTAGCCCAATTTTTTCCATACTGTGAAAGATGATGTTACACCGAGTAAATTGATAGCCAACATGTCATGCTTCAAAATTGCGCCTGCTGGTGGAATGGCGACAAACTTTGGCACTTAAATATCTCCATCGGCGACATTTAAAAATTTCTACAGGTTACCACTTTTGAGTTACAGAGGAGGTATAGTGCCAAAATGATTGCCCTTGCTCTAATGATCGTGGCGATATCTCGCATGTGTGGTTTGAACACCATTTTCAAATGCGGGCGAGACTTACGTATGCGTTCGCTTCTGCGCGCGAGCTTGGTGGGACAGGACACTTTAAATTTAGTTTTTCCTTATTTATTTTACTTTTTATTTTTTATTTTTAAGCTGTTCTTTAAAAAAAAAAATGTTGGGTCACTATTATTCCTATTACAAGAAATGTAAACATTCCTTGTAATAGCAAAAAAGCATGCCAGGACCTCTTAAATGTGAGATCTAGGGTCAAAAGTACCACAGATCTCATATTTACACTAAAATACAAAAAAAAAAAAATTGTCATTTGAAAAAAAAAAAAGATTCCCCCTTAAGAGCGCTGAAATGCTTTGGAGCCGAGTGGGGGCTATCTTCCCCTCAGTCACATTGAGGGGATAGGATTGGATTGTCTCCGCCGCTACCGACGGCTTCAGTAAGCGGCGGAGATGACCAGAGCGTGGCAGGAGAGGGCCCCCGATAAAAGTGAATCTGCCGCAGAGACCACTTTTATCTGAAAGCCTACTGCCCGCCCTTTAAAACGATAACAATGGTATTCAATGGCAAAGTACCGCCGTATAATGATGGTGGGCAGTCGTGAAGTGGTTAACTTGTGCAAATTGCAATGTTAGTCTCTCACCAGACCCAGGCATCCTCTTCTGGGTTTAGGGAAACATGCTCTGACAGGAACAGAACACACGTTCAAGTCCTCAGACAGGGAATTAAGTTGCTGTGATTTCTCTCTTTCATTCTTGCTGAGATAGTCCCTCTTTTTTCCTTCCTTACAAGGGGTGGGGGTGCTCTCTAGTACAGTCTGATCACACCAGGCATCCAAATCACACCTTGCACCCTCTCAGGGAGAAAGTTCCTGGTCTATGAGGCAAGGTCCTGTGCGATGAGAATCTTCTCTAACGTCTCTCCTGATTGCGCTAAGCTGTGACAGGGTTCCATTTAGCCAACATGTCAGTCTCTTTTTTGACATCTCTGCTAGCTTTAAGATTGTCCCCTCCTTTCTTCTCAGCAGCCCGCAGGCTCACTTCCCCTTGTTCTGTCATCAGCCAATCATCATCCTCCAGGATCAATCCGGACCCAGTGAAGATGGCTGCCCCCTGCACTGGAGACACTCCATAGATGAGTATTTCAAAGTGGTCTCCTTAACCACATCAGTACTAGGCACGAAAACCCCCTTCCTGTCCAGGACATTTTTCAGCTTTCAGCGCTATCACACTTTGAATGACAATTACGTAGTCATGCAATATTGTACCCATATGAAATTTGCGTCCTTTTTTTCACACAAATAGAGCTTTCTTTTGGTGGTATTTAATCACTAGTGGGTTTTTTATTTTTTGTGCTATAAATAAAAAATGACTGAAAATTTTGTGAAAAAATGTTTTTTTCTTTGTTTCTGTCAAAAAATTTAGCAAATTAGTGATTTTTCTTCATAAATTTTGGCCAAAATTTATACTACTACATATCTTTGCTAAAAATAACCCAAATCGGTGTATATTATTTGGTCCTTGTGAAAGTTATAGAGTCTACAAACTATGGTGCTAATCATTGAAAATTGATCACACCTGATGTACTAAGGCCTATCTAAATTCTTGAGACTCTAACAAGCCAGGAAAGTACAAATACCCCCCAAATGACCCCTTTTTGGAAAGTAGACATTCCAAGGTATTTAGTAAGAGGCATGGTGAATTTTTTGAAGT
>BLSH010295444.1:297170-311014 GCA_018402905.1 Glandirana rugosa
CCACATCCATATTCCATTTATTGTACTAGTTTTCACCCTTGTCCTATGTACCGATCGTCATAGACTGTCGTTTCGTTTTGTGACTACGTTCTCCGTGATCATCTCCTCCTTGATTTATGGTAGGGTCGTCGGTCGTGGTCTGCCCCCACGAACCTCTGTGGACGACCACCTGTGACCTTGGACACCAGGACTGTGTGTTATATGAAATAATGTCGTTCAAACCGTACATAAACATTATTCATCACAACTCGCTTGGGCCTGACATTGCAAGCCCAGGCATGGCTTGAAAGCCCACAGGCACCGTGCCTGGGCCTGGGCCTAACCCGAACGATTTTTGAAATGTCCGGGTCCGGGTCCGTGCCACGGACACCCGAAAGTTCGGTACGGACCCGAACGTTACAGTCCGGGTTCGCTCAACACTACTTATTACAAATACATGCCAAACTTGCTGTAATAAAGTATATTGTGTGTCAGGACCACAGGTTCCAGTGTCCACCAGCAGGTGTCTCCAAGCACCCCCGTCTGGTGCTGGCTGCTGGGATGGTATTTAGTTCCTCCTCTACTAGTGCCTCTTGCATCAGTGTTTTGCTTTGCTGTCAGATACTGCTAGCCATGTATCCTGTTCCCACTTTTGATCATGTTATTTACCTTATACCTACACCCTGAACCCTGCTGCCTTGTTCCTACTTCCCCTTGTTCCTGATCCCGATTTTGGTTCCCCCTTCCTATATGTTCCTTGCACCTCCAGTTTTACCCTGATTTTCTGTGTTACCCATTTGTATATATTGTATATAGTTAGTTTGCTAGTTAGGCTTTCCGTTACTCTGTTAGGTAGTTTAGTTAGGTATTTTGACTTCTGGGGGAAGTTCTGTACAACAACCCCAGATAACAAGAATAACTTGCAGAAATTTGTGGCAATGTTGAATTATAAGTCTGTTAACTTGCTGCACATTTTCACTGGCAAGTTGTACACTTGCAGTGCACTTAAAGCACAAGTTCTAGTTGACACTTTTCCAATTTGTAGCAAATTTGCTTGGCAAGTCTCTAGCAAGAGCAAAGTTGCAGTGGTGAGTCTATAGCAAGAGCTCTGCAAGTCAACAGCATGAAAATTTAGCCACAGTGACCCCTGTGGTGGGATGACTTTTGCACAACATAACTGAACCAGAATTTCAGCAGACTTGCAGAATGTTTGCAAAGAAAGTTGATCTGGAGTAATGCAATGCGGACTTGCTGCAATTGTACAACAAACTTGTGAAACCTGGCAAGTCTATCAATAGCTTAGCAAGTCATTTTCAAACTTGCAGCACAATTGCTTGCTATCTGGGACTGTGTACAGAAGGCCTTCTGGTTGCCATACTGTATTGAATTTTATGGACAATTACAGTGGCTACAGATTAAAGGGAAAGTTAATTTTTAATAACATTAAAATGTAATATGGCTTGAGTAGGAAGCTTTTTTACTATTTGTTTTCACAAAAGGGGAGTTATCCTTTGAGCATAAATTTTAGAAAGAGTTGACCTTTGAACACTCCTAAAATATCTTATGTTTGTAGTGTGCCCACCTATCTTCCCAGTACTCTACTGTAGTCCCTCAATGTTCTTATACAAATACAGACTTTCAGAAACTCCAAATTAGCATAAAAACTGTTGTATGGGCCTTACGAGCTGCTGTGGTATACTCTTAACATGGGCTGCCTGCACTCCCCACACTTCCTGACTATGTGAACAAACAATTGAATATATTAAGTGCAGAGCTCCATACAATCCACAACCTTAACTTAAAGTGCAATAGTGACTAATATATGTGCCAACTAGCAGATAATTGTATAACTTGCAATTATACTGACAAGTCATAAAATTAAAGTGCAAATGCTGTAATCTCCATGAAAGAAAATGTGCAAAAAATTAAGTTCATCAATCAAAATTCATTACTTAAAAATTCATCAAAATAAAGTCCTTATAAGTAAACTTGCTCTTGTGGTCCTTGACCAAAATCCAACCTCCACAAATAACTGTTCACATTAAGGAGAAAAACGTGATTGTAAGCTGAAGAGCAATTCTCCACATTTTTAACCCGTGTTGCCCTCCACCAGTTGTGCCCTCACCTTATGGGCGTAATATATGTGCCTTTGGTTATATAAATCCCTTGGGGCGTCCTTTCGGCAGGTAACTTTGCTCCTTGGTATCAAACACCTCCATACACAATTTCTCCTGAGTCCCGTGAGCCCCAGTGGTCACATGTGAAAGCAATAGAGCTGACATAGTGCTTTACTTCAACAGGGCGATGTTGAAGTCACGAGAAAGTGACAAAACTAGTAGGAGTATTTTGATGAATTTTTACGTGATGAATTTTGATTGATGGACTTCATTTTTTGTACATTTTTTCAAATAGTTTACTAAATTTGCATTTTAATTTTATGATTTGTCAGTATAATTGCAAGTTATATAATTATCTGCTAGTTGGCAAATATATTAGTCACTAATGCACTTTAAGCTTAGGTTGTGGATTGTATGGAGCACTACACTTAATATATTCAATCAAAATTGGCATAGACATGCTCTGCCTTCTTTTAGGCTGGATTCACACCAGTCTGGTGTGAATTCCAGCCTGTTTGCTGCTGAGAACCAACAGTGCAGCAGCTGCCCGGGGAGGAGCCGCGAGCAGGGGGAAAGATCCCCATTCAGTGCAGAACACATCTCCGTGTTAGATGTGTTCCCATTGAAATTAATAGGCTGGGATTTAGCACACATTTTCTGTGCAATGTGTAGTGCGAATGCACTGCATCTATGTGAACCTGACACAAAAACAAGCCGCATCCAATTCGCATAGGTGTGAACCCAGCCTAAGGGCCAGTATATCAATGCTCAGGAATAATTTCTGATAGGTTTGCACAGTACAGATATAATATAGCAAGGTGAACATTTAAGTGTATACAAATATTTTCTATACACTTATATTTTGAAATAGCTATATATATATATATATATATAGTTATTTTTATGTGTAATTAAGAGGGGGGGCTTCATTGATGTTTGTGACCCAACGGGGGGGGGGGGGGGTTTGGTGATGGGTGGATTGACGTGGAAAAACTGTAATATCACATTGGCATAAGGCATACGTTTCAAACACTTGAAACTTAGCTTAGGTGCCTCCCATTTCTCTTGATCAATGCTAAGTTGTTTCTACACCTTGGAGTCCACCTATGGTAAATTAAATTGATTGGATGTGATTTGGAAAGGCACACACCTCTTTAAAGGCCTCACAGCTGACAATGCATACTGTATCAGAGTAAAAGCCATGAGGTCAAACTGCCTGCAGAGCTCAGAGAAAGGATTATTGTAAAGCACAGATCTATGGAAGGCTACAAAAAATATGTGGCACTGAAGGTTCCCAAAAGCACAGTGGCCTCCATAATTCTCAAATGGAAGAAGTTTGGCACAACCAGGACTCTTCCAAGAGCTGATCACCCAGCCAAACTGAGCAATTGGGGAGATAGACCATAGTAAGAAAGATGACTAAGAACCCAAAGGTCACTCTGACTGAGCTCCAGACATCCTGTGTAGAGATAAGACAAAGTTCCAGAAGTACAACCAACACTGCAGCCCTTCACTGATCTGGACTTTATGGCAGAGTGTCTAGATGGAAGCCTCTCCTCAGTGCAAAACACATGAAAGCCCACTTGGAGTGTGCAAAAAAAGACTCTCAGACTGTGAGGAACAAGATTCTCTGGTCTGATGAAACCAAAATTGAACTGTTTGGCCTCAATTGTAAATAATATGTCTGGAGGAAGCCAGGCACCGCTCATCACCTGCCCAATACCATCCTAACAGTGAAGCACGGTGGTGGCAGCATCATGCTGTGGGGGTGTTTTTCAGCAGCAGGGACTGGGAAACTAGTCAGGGTTGAGGGAAGGCTGAATGGAGCAAAGTACAGAGATATTCCCAATGAAAACCTGTTCTACAGAGCTCAGGACCTTAGACTGGGCTGGAGATTCACCTTCCAACATGACAACGATCCTAAGCACACAGCCAAGACAACACAGGAGTGGCTTAGGGACAACTCTGTGAATGTCCTGTAGTGCCCAGCGAGATCCCTATTGAAAATTTCTGGAGACACCTGAAAATGCCTGTCCACTGATGGTCTCCATCCAAGCTGCCTGAGTGTGAGATGATTTGCAAAGAATGGCAGAAAATCCCCCAATCCAGATGTGCAAAGCTTGTAGCATCATACCCAAAAAAATTGAGTCTGTAATTTCTGCCAAACATGCTTCAACGAAGTTCTGGGTAAAGAGTCTGAATAAGTACATGTGATATTTCAGTTTTTTCTTTTTAATAAATTCACAGACATTTCTAAAATTCAGTTTTTACTTTTTTATTGGCTACTGAGTGTAGATTAGTGAGAAAAAAATGAATTTAAACAATTGTAGAATCAGGCTGCAACATAACAAAATAAAAAAAAAAAGTGAAGGGGGTTTGAATACTTTAGGAATGCATTGTATTTACCTAAAGTAAATACCTTTACCTGGTCGAAGCCTCCCCGATATTCCTTTCTAATCAGCTGTAGCATTTGATTGATTCCACTATTTCCTCTTTATGTGAAACAATTCCCAGCAAAGCATCTCCCAAAAAGCTTTGTGCAAGACACACCCTAATCTCTTCAAGTTTTTTATAACTAGACCCTTCACGGCCCTGGTGCAAGAAACCATGAAGGGCCCCCCTAGACATCCTCCCAGAACCCTGCCTCCCGCGTCCTGCCTGGGGTGCACATCCAGCACGCTCTGTGATACAGCCGATCACAGATCATGGTAAAGGGCTAACCACAGCAGCCCTTTACCATGTGATCAGCTGATCACATGTAAACAGACATGCCAGTTATCGGCAGTACTTTCTTTCCACAATGTGTCTGTTTGAGGAAAGGAGAGCCATTAACCAGCAAGACTGTCAGTACATTGTTTACACTGATAATCAGGGCACTGATTATCAGTGCAGCCCCATTAGTGCTGCCTATTAGTGCCCATCAGTGCTGCCTACCAGTGCCCATCGGTGCCGCCTATCAGTGCTCATCAGTGCTGCCTATCAGTGCTCAGCAATGCCACTTATCAGTGCCCATCTGTGCTGCCTATCAGTGCTCATCAGTGCTGTCTATCAATGCCCATTAATGCAGCCTATCAGTGCCCATCAGTGCTGCCTATGGTGCTTGTCAATGCCGCCTATCAGTGCCCATCAATGGCACCTATCAGTTCTCATCAATGCCGCCTATCAGTGCTCATCAATGCTGCCAATCAATGCCCATCAGTACTGTGTATCAGTGCTCATCAATGCTCCTTATCTGTGCCCATCAATGCCCCTTATCAGTGTCCATCAGTGTCACTTATCAGTGCTCATCAATGCCCCCTATCAGTGCCACTTATCAGTGCTCATCAATGCTGCCTATCAGTAGCCACCAGCAAGACTCTGAGCTGAGAGTGTCTCTCTCATACAGCTCAGGGTCTGCACTAACAGTCCCCCCCTCGCACGGACTGGAGAGCTGATCTGCTCCTTCTCCCACCTCTCTCCTCTTGTGTGCCCTGCGGAAAGTGTTAATCTAAGCAGCTGAATGATCAAACTCAGCTGCTTAGATTCATACTTCCCATGGTGCACACAGGTGGAGAGGGGTGGGAGGAAAAGGAGCAGATAGGCTCTCTGCTCTCTGGCCCATTCGAGGGGGGCACTCTGAGTGTAGTTTCTGAGCTGTATGAGAGAGACACTCTCAGCTCAGAGCCCTGCAGCAAGCAACCCCACTGGGGTTATCCCCCCTTATCCCCCCTTCACAGCTTTAACCCACTCAGTTGCCCGGATCCCGGCAGCTCAGGGATGTCTCACTCTTGGAAGCAGTGGGTTGCTTGGCGTGCAAGGATGTCAAGATGTTCCTGAGTAGCTCAGTGTGGAGCTGGAAGAGAGGGGCCCGGGGGCAGCAAAGGGAAGCTGGATAGGAGGGGCGACGGGGCGGTAACATATAGAGGAATCGATCCCTGCCTTCTGCAGCCACTGAATACCTGCAGGAGGGAAAGGAAGAGAAGCGGGCATTCAGCGGCTGCAGGAGGCGGAGATCGATTCCGCTATATGCCACCCCTCCTATTCAGCTGTACAGGAGACCTCACGGGCCCCCTAGAGCATGGGGCCGGGTCGCAAGTGCTGCCCTTGCGACCCCTGTAGCTACGCCCCTGTCACAGCCTAATGGAGATGCCACAATGCGATTGCAGCAGCTACAGTTAGCGCTTATAAATAGTTGAACAAATTTACCACTGATAATTATCATCACTTCTTGTAGGAAAGACTCTGCAATTGAAGTTTCAGTACTTGGTATAAGAAGTGACTATACTTGGTCATGACCAGTGGCGGTCTGTCCATTAGGGCGCAGGGGCGCCGCCCCTTCGCTCCTGTCACCCCCTCTATGCCATGGATAGATTCATGCACAGGATGAATCTATCCATGGCCACCCGTGACCACCCCCCCATTCATGCAGCTGGCCCCTTTGAGGAGTCGGCCGCATGAACTACCGTGGCGGGAGTTTCTATGAAGCATCTCATTAGAGCCATAGGCTCTAATAGGCTTCATTAAAGTGGGGCTTGTGGTGCAGAGCGTGCCGCCACAAGCCCTTATATAGCCAAATGAACAATTGCCTTTCTAAGATGGAACAGCTCTCAGCCAATCAGGAAGCGCCAGTATGTTACCGGTTTCCTGATTGGCGTAGAAGACAGGCAATCCTATTGGATACCTTT
This sequence comes from Glandirana rugosa, assembly GCA_018402905.1. Classification (NCBI taxonomy): domain Eukaryota; kingdom Metazoa; phylum Chordata; class Amphibia; order Anura; family Ranidae; genus Glandirana; species Glandirana rugosa. Next base: position 303,931 of record BLSH010295444.1, read on the forward strand.
CTCAGAGGAGAAGGAGGATGTTGCCGGATTCATGGACAGCACGCTCCCCGCTCGCCGGGGTAAGTGTGGGACTTTGTCCCAACTTCCCGCAGGAGGAGAGTCTGTCAGTGCTGCGAGCCCCGAGTCGTTGGGAGGGGAGAGATGGCTGCAATGTACCCCACCTGTGTTGTGTTCCTGGTTGCAATGTACCCCACTTGTGTTGTGTTACTGGCTGCAATGTACCCCCACCTGCGTTACTGGCTGCAATGTACCCCACCTGTGTTACTGGCTGCAATGTACCCCACCTGTGTTACTGTTTGATTTATACCCCACCTGTGTTACTGGCTGATTTATACCCCACCTGTGATACTAGCTGCTATATACCCAACCTGTGATGCTGAGCTGAATACTGTGTCCTGTGATGCCGAGCTGTATACTGCTGACACAATATGTGGAATACAGGGGATGGAGTGGATGGATTATATAAGGGTAGGATTATGAGAAGTAGGAGGGGTCAAAAGGAAGGGTGGGGCCTGACAGCCCCCCATCCTAAAACTTCACTGGCCGCCACTGTTCATGACCCAGCCCACATCTTCTCCCATCTTCTTCTGTAGTAAAACCAATGATTAACCAGATATAATGAAATGGGCTGCAATGGGTATTAAATATATTTCACAGCTCTTTTTACCAAAATGTGTATTTCTAGCCATTACAAGGACACGTACCACTCACACATGAGATGTTTTTCAGATATCTTTTATTTATTTAGTGTGACACTTCAAACAAGCACATTGGAAAACTTAAGAGTGCAAAATCTGGTGCAGCTCTGCCATAGAAACTATTTTTTTTTGTCAAAGCTTAATTAAACAAGTTAGAAGCTGATACCATGCATAGTTGCACCATAGTTTTCATTCTCCAGTTTTAGTAAATCAACCCCACAGATTTCTTGGATTTACGGTTCCTACACTGTAACTATTGCATATGCTGGAGAAATATGTTACCCCAAAGCATTCTAGAACTATGTTTTTTTCTGATTTTGCTCTCAGACTATGCACGCACTGTGATTCTAATTCATAGGAGGACATTAACCCACCAACTGTCAACATGGCCATCAAACTTGTCAACGGAAACCTATAAAAATATAAACTCATCTTCAATGGGTAAAGTTGCCCAAACAAATTCAACATAATATGGGACCCTTATTTGGAGCAGATGTCAACACTTTTCCCATAAACTTAGAGACTTTGTAATAACATCAATGTGGTGTCATGTCATAACATGGTTCTTTCCCTACAGGAGATGTTTAAAACTGTGGAGGTGGGGTGAAGACAAGTGTAAATGAGTGAATATATGTGTGTTGGTTTTTAGCACTGTCTCTATCAGCTTCAGTGCTTGTTATGTATTCATATGAAAAATTAAAAAATAAGTGTCTATTAAAAAGAAAATCAAACAACTGATTAAGAAGATACTTAACATGCAGAAGAAGCCCATAGGCCTTAAAAAGTTTCCACCAGGTGCATGTTCCCAAAATCTGTGAATGGAATTTGAACACCTAAAGCCGGGCATAGATGGATACATTTTCAAGCAAACATGGTTAGGAAAAATCTTAGGCAAATTCTTACAAAAATTCTCAGAACATTTAAATGTTGTTCAAAAGAATTTGTTTGCTTTTAACATTTAATTGTGGAATGAATAGACTTTCCTGAACAAAAACAACATAACACTTTTAGAAATTTTCCATCCTGCTCCTTCAAATTTTCTTGTTACTGTGGTGGAAAACGAACGTCAAATTGACACACTAATGATTAGGAAAATGAAAAAACTTTCTTAGAACATTTTTTTCCTAAGAATTTTAATTCGGAATTCTACCTATCTATAGGCAACTTTATTCATAACCAGAACCCCCTTGTTATCAAACATATTAAAGTTACTGATAAAAACAGCACAGAATTTATAAAGTTACAGAAATAAGTATGTTTTAAAAAAGAATTTTGGTTAGCACTGTTCTTTGATCAGTGAAAACACAGTTTTTGGTCAATAGTAGCCAAAGACATATAGAAGAATAAAAAAAATAAATCTGTAGGTGGTTAGTCATTCTCTACATATTGGTACACCTGAGCAGTTCATCTCAAAGGATGCACTGGGAACTTCCTGTATTCTATTCTATGTATGCTGTCCTAATCACGTTCTTTGAAGTGTATCATTGAATCTTTCAGGGAAATATACAAAATTACGGAAAATTGTTACCATACTTACCGTAATTTTCCTTTCCTGGGAGCTCATCATGTCAGCCTACGAATGGGTCAGCTCCACCCCTCTGACCCCGCAGGACAACTCTCTGCTCAAATAAAAGGAGGGATTCCTCATACCCCAGCATTCCTAACACGACCTCGCGACAGAACACCAGGGCGGGAAACCCTAGGCTGACATGATTAGCTCCCAGGAAAGGAAAATTATGGCAAGTATGGTAACAATTTACTATATTCCTGGGGCTAATCATGTCAGCCTACGAATGGGATGTAGCCAGCATGAAAAGAAAGGGCGGGACCAAGCAAAGTAAAGAAAAACAAGAAGCTATGCAGACTGAATGCAAAAGAAGATTTGTATCAAACAATCACACAGAAAGTGCAGAAACAAGCACCAAGGTGCCCAAAGCCTGGGAAGGGCCATCCATCACATCCAAACAGTAATGGTAAGTGGAAATGTTAGCAGACTTTCAGCTGGCAGCCTTACAGCATTTCCAATGGAATCCTGGTGTGACTTGACCACAAAGCCGATGTTGCTATTCTGAAAAGCACATGAACCCCCTCTGGAGGGGAAAGACCCAAAGCTACCTATGCCCATCTGATGATTTGAACTATCTAAGAGGAAAAGGATTCTAGGTGGGGCCATTTGACCCATTTTAGGACTTACTGATAGATAACCAGTTATCTGCATGCCTGAACTTCTACGTTCTCTGCAGGTAGGTTGAAAAAATGACCTAAAAATTACATCCACCCTTGACCAATCTTCCTGTCCCGAAACTGCAGACAAAGGTTGCACCACTTCCCACTAGCCCTTTGTCTAGAGCCGATGCAAGAACACCAAGACCTCAATACGAAAGGAAGACTCAGGATTGAATCGAATAATCACTGCCACTCCAAAGATCTTTTCCACATGCTATACTATGTAGCATTCAAGGATATCTTCCAAAACCGCCCCCCTTTTACAAAGGGGATGGCGGACTATTACTGTGAGATATGTTGTTGGCCATTTTCGGCCCTGGTTTGGTTGTAATCTGTATATCTCCTTGCCATGTGTTTTTACGAATAATGTAACTATTGTAATTATACTTTGTCAAAAATTAATAAAAACATACTTTAAAAAAAAAAAGGATATCTTCCAAGATTCAAGCAGCTTCCTCTGAAACTCTTCTGCTATGCCCACCTGAGCTAGCCGACTTTTTAACCACTTCAGTCCCGGAAGGATTTCCCACTTTAGGACCAGACGCACGTTTTGCGTTTCGGCACTGCGTCACTTTAACTGACAATTGCACGGTCGTGCGACGTTGTACCCAAACGAAATTTGCGGCCTTTTTTTCCCACAAATAGAGCTTTCTTTTGGCGGTATTTTCATCACCTCTGCGTCATTTATGATTGCCGCTATAAATAAAAGAATAGCGACAATTTTGCAAAAAAAACCCCAAAAATATATAAAAAAATTCTTTTTCCATCGGATTTAGCCGATTTAGATTCTTCCTCATATTTTTGGTAAAAGAAATCGCAATCAGCGTTTATTGATTGGTTTGAGCAAAAGTTGCCGTGTTTACGGACGATGAGAATTAATTTCTGGGGTTTTTATTTATTTATTTATTTTTACTAGTAATGGCGGCGATCTGCAATTTTTAGCGGTACTGCGATATTGCAATATCGGAAAATGTTGACACTTTTTTGGGACCACTGGCATTTATACAGCGATCAGTGCTATAAAAATGCACTAATTACTGTGTAAATGCCATTGGCAGTGAAGGGGTTAACCAGCAGGGGGCGCTCTAAGGGTTAACTGTGTTCCCTGGGTGTGTTCTAACTGTGTGTGGGCTGCCCTGGCTGGGGGAAGGGGGGGGATCACGGCTTCCATATAAAGGAAGCCTGTGATCGCAGCCCTTCCCCCTCTATGAGAACGGAGATCCGTGTTTACTTACACAGATCTCCATTCTCTCACTGCGGGGAGGGGGCATCGTGGGTAGCCGGTGGCAATCGAGTCCGCCCTACCCGCTCCCTGGCCCCCCCCAGACACAGTGAGCACGTGCCACAGCACTAGTTATGGCAGCTGCCGTCATATAACGGCGGTTTGCGATAGCGAGCCACTCTGTCGCCGTCAGACTGCGGTCGCGGTTGGCAAGTGCTTAAAAATAACCAGGCCATCCAATTGAGCCATATTGGGATGAGGCATGCCGTATGAGTACCAAAGATCTCTGAAGTGCCATCAGCAGAGCTATCAACAACTGCCTCAACAGGGGAAACCAAGAACGGATCATGTTCAGGATTAGGGAGGTTTGAGGAAATACGTATACAGGTCTGAAAATCCAGCGCTGGGACAGAGCATCCTGACCCCTGGCTCTTGGATTGAAGAACCAGGAGAAGAACACTGGCAGTTGAGCACTGACAGGAGTCCACTCCTGCAATCCACTTGCAGAGTGTCCCACTGAGTAAACAGTTATAGGAAACATCCATTTGTTTAGATCCAGAAAGTGTGTGCTCAAAAAGTGTTTGCTCACATATTCTCCACCCTGGGAAGGTAAGAGACTGACAGGGACAACAGATTGCATTCCGGCAACCAAAAGATGTGTGCTGCAATCTGCCCAAGGCTGCTTTTCCCCCTGATTTGACACATATGCTACTGTTGTCTGAATCCTTACGATGGCCCTGAAGCAGTGGTGCAAAGTCATGTGCTGCCATCAACTCTAGAATGAGGAAATCACTCCCTTCAATCTTCCTTGAGCAAACTGGTTCTGACAGTGAGCTTGACCCACTGCTGGAGTAGAGCAAGCTTAAGAAGGTGTTTGAGATGCCATTGAGCCCAGGCCACTGTGGGGACCGCTGCATTCATCAATACCCTCACACAATGCCTTGCTGAATACCTTCCCCATTGTCATTTGAGACACCCAGAAACGATAACCTCTGTGAGGGAACTAGCTGGCTCTTGCTGAAGATAATCAACCAACCAAAGCTCTATAGCATCTCCAGGGCCCTCGCCCGATGATTCAGAAGCCCCTAACTTATTTCCACTGCTTTCCATCGAAAGGCATCTTCATCAGCCTTAGAAAGAGCAATTAAGAAGCAGACATAGGCATAGGCATGCGCACAGGGTGTGCCAGGTGTGCCTGGGCACACCCTAATCACCCTGTGTGGCACAGATTTCCTCTGTTTAAACCCATGATATTTCAGCAAAGCCCCTAATACTCCTAAAAAATATGTAAAAAAATAATAGAAAATATAAAATTGTAAAAAAATAATAAAAAATAAAATAATAATAACTACTACCACCATCCACTGCCCTACTAACACGTCAGTATATACATATGAATGCATTTGAGCTTTGAGGTGCACACCCTAATGCAATAGGCTGTGCTCACCTATGGACATAGGTCATCCTCCTACATATAGTCTTCTTTGGAAAAGTCTGAAGAAGGTTGGTCGGCCTGAGAAAGCCATTTAGTCCAGTTACTGGCTTTGGAAGGAAAACTGGACCTTGCCAGAATAGGATGACCATTGCACAAAAAGGGTCCAAGCATCTCTTTTAGAGTGTCTTGACCTCATGCTTAATGAATTGTGACAATTGTGCCTAGCATCATCTAATCCTCGACTGCTTGAGCAAAGCAGGATTCATAAAGTCATGTTCATGCACATGCACATCTTGGCAGAGCCTGAAGAGGGCTGCGTTTCCTGGGAAGCAGATGGGTACAGTCCCCTACCTTATTTGTAACGCTGGTCTTTATCTGGGGTAGGCAAAAACATTAGGGTTGTTCAATGACTATTCAGCAGCAGTGCTTCCTCCATAAGGAAGCTCAGTAAACCAGTAATAAGGAAAATGCCCCTTCCAGCCATGATATTGCACTGCTTCTCCATTGAGAGTGATTTACACTCATATGCCGCCCCAGAGACCAGCAGAGGGGTATTGCTCACATATTTGATGAATGTGACAGCCTATTTGGTGTTGATATCTTTGTCCTTGGTTGCTTGAAGCAGCAGGATTCATACCATCACGTTCATTCGTATCTTTTCTTGGATGAGACTGAAGCTGATTGTTCGCCTGGGAAGCCCCCGAGACTGCACATTGCCAGAATAGGCAACCCCTCATTAGGCCAGTGGACACATTTCTATTGAATGTATTGACCACATGCTTAATGAACGTCACAACCTGTTAGCTGCTGTCATCTTCATCCTTGGTTGCTTGAACAAAGCAGTATTCTTGCAGTCATATTCATCCTTAACCTCTCTTAAGAAGCGTCTGAATAGGATTGCTTGCCTGGAAAGGCTTGGAGACTGTTCATTGTCAGAACAGGTAACCCCTTCACATAGCAATTGTAAACCCTCCTCTAAGGTGTATAGACCACGTGCTTAAACAAATGTGACAGCCTGATAAGTGTTGCCATTAGAGTTGAGCGAACCTCTGGAAGTTCGGGTTCTGCTGGTCCGTCCGAACTTCGGGACAAAGTCCGGGTCCGGGTCCGGACGGAACCCGAACGATCGCACGGACAACGAACCCCATTGAAATCAATGGGGACCCGAACTTTTATGCACAAAAATGGCTGTAACAAAGTCCTGGAAAGCCCTAGAGGGCTGCAAAAGGAAGTAAAATGGGGGTAAGGGTAGGGCAAGTGCCCTACAAAAAAATGGGGACAGGGAAATAACTGTAAATATTTTTAAAAAAATAAAAACATAAAAAAAGCAAAAATGGAGGTGAATGTGGATCATCTTCAAACTGTGTCTGAAAAGTATTAATTAACGGTAGAAGCCATATAACTGTTCTAAAATCATCTTCAAACTAGGGCAAGTGCCCTACAAATAAATGGGGATAGGGAAAATAAATTAAAATTAAGTAAAAAAACGGGAAGGGGGGTGGA
>BLSH010295444.1:334464-351720 GCA_018402905.1 Glandirana rugosa
CGCGAGCCCAAGCCTTGTAGTGCCTAGCCCACCTGTCTAACGACCCTCCCCGACCCCTTCTGGGCCGACAGTACCGTGTACAACCGTGGTTACTGTTTCACAGGATTTTTTTTCTAAAGTCCCTGGATCCTCGTTTTAACTCCGAATCCCGGAGGTTCCATCATAAGAGTCTTTATGATGGTCATGGAGCTCGGTGTGGTCTCTCCGTCGCCGTCTAATCCCTTCAGTTGTTCACCGACTCCTCGTTCACATCTTTCCTCCCAAAGACCAAGGACCTCTTGACCCATCTCAACTCGCTTGGAGACCTTCAAGCCGGTTCGTTGTCCGTGCGATCGTTCGGGTTCCGTCCGGACCCGGACTTTGTCCCGAAGTTCGGACGGACCAGCAGAACCCGAACTTCCAGAGGTTCGCTCAACTCTACCCAGTTCTCCAGGAACCAGAAACCCTCCTTTCTACACTTGCTCCTCAGCCACTTGTTGACTTCCCTAATCTGCCGCTGCCTCTCTGGTGTGGCTCGAGGTACTGGTAGTATTTCTGAGAATACTACCTTGGAGGCCCTAAGCCTCAATTTTGCTCCTAGGTCCCTGAAATCTTTTTTTTAGGACACTTTGTCATTGGTGCCAACATGTGCCATGACAGCCGGGTCTTCCCCAGCCCCTCCCAGCAATCTGTCCACCCGATCCGTGATGTTCCGAACCCGAGCGCCTGGTAAACCGCATACTGTTTGGTGCTTCAGGTCTTTGTGACAGATTGGCCTCTCTGTGTTTCTAAGAATGGAGTCCCCTACCACCACAATCTGTCTTACCTTTCCACTGGCTTCATCCCCACCCTCGCTGGAGGAGTTACTCCCCTGACAGCTAGGGGCGCCCCTCTGCTCCAGCGATGCTGATTCCTGGCTGGTTTCCGCAATATCACACAACGTGGTGTATCTATTGGGATGCTTCAGCCCAGGATTAGTCTCCCTGACTCTTTCCCTTGTACACTTCCTAACTGTCACCCAACTACTCTGTTCTGGTGCCTGCACCTCTATGTCTCCACCCGCCTCTGTGCTGGCCCCTGCCGTCACCTGCCAAGTACGATCCCAACTTTCCTTAAGTATGGAGAGTCGTCTCAGTGTTGACAGTTGCTTCCTCAGATTCAGAACCTGGGCTTCCAGGGAAACAACGTTCTTACATTTTGTACAGCAGTATTCGCCCTCGATCTCATGATCAAGGAATGCATACAGGCGACAAGATGAACACCGAATTGCTTCTCCACATCCGCCGGGCATCATACCTATTGATTTAGTGGGGACTGGGAATTATGCCCTATCAAATTAACTAACCGCTGGCTGCCTGCCTCTAATACTCACTGTACACGTGTCCTTACAGCACTCAGTACTCACACCACAACTCACAGAACACCCATGTACTATATTACTCAGGTATTCACCCAATACTCAGGTTCCCGCACCCTATGCTCAGGTACTGACACTATTACACAGGTACTCCCCACTCAGGTGATCGCGTAATACTCAGGCACTCACAGAATACTCAGGTACTCCCTACTCAGGTACTCACAGAATACTCAAGTACCCACAGAATAACCAGGTCCTCACCACTCATGTACTCCTAAACTACTCAGGCCCTTGCCACTCAGGTACTCCTAGAATCCTCAGGTAATCACAGATTACTCAGGCAATCACAAACACTCAGGTACTCCCAGAATACCCAGGTAATCACAAATACTAAAGTACTCACAAACACTCAGGTACTCCCAGAATACTCAGGTAATCACAATACCCAGGTACCCACGAATACTCAGGTACTCACAAACACTCAGGTACCCCCAGAATACTCAGGTAATCACAATACTCAGGTACTCCCAGATACTCAGGTGATCACAATATCCAGGTACCCACGAATACTCAGGTACTCATAACACCCAGGTACCCACAAACACTCAGGTACTCACAAACACTAGAATACTCAGGTAATCACAATACTCAGGTACTCCCAGATACTCAGGTAATCACAATACTTAGGTACTCCAAGATACTCAGGTACTCCCAGACACTCAGGTACTCCCAGATACTCAGGTACTCCCAGACACTCAGGTACTCCCAGATACTCAGGCACTTCCAGATGCTCAGGTACTCCCAGATACTCCCAGATACTCAGGTATTCCCAGATACTCCCAGATACTCAGGCACTCCCAGATACTCAGGTACTCCCAGATATTCAGACACTCCCAGATACTCAGGCACTCCCACATACTCAGGTACTCCCAGATACTCAGGTACTCCCAGTTCTGTCAGGGAATTCTTGTGAGACAGCTTGCTCAGAGATATGCACATGATATCACACAAAACTGTGATCAGAAATGCAGTTGTCCGTGTGTGCAGACACAGGAGCACACCCATAGTCAATAATGGTGCCAGACAACCTATTTAAAGGATGCCTTATTCCAGTATCATTGTTGACTGGTCTTCAGCTGTATCCTGTGCCCTGGTTTTGTCCAGCTTATGACATCTGCTACCAACCTGGCTTGCCTGTGACCTGATTGTGGATTCTGCTTATACCTCTGCTCACCTGTTCCTGACCTCCGTTCTATTCACCACTCTGACCCTGCTTACAGTGCCTTGAAAAAGTATTCATATCCCTTGAAATTTTCCCCATTTTGTCATGTTACAACCAAAAACGTAAATGTATTTTATTGGGATTTTATGTGATAGACCAACACAAAGTGGCACATAATTGTGAAGTGGAAGGAAAATGCTAAATGGTTTTCCAAATTTTTAACAGATAAATATCTGAAAAGTGTGGTGTGCGTTTGCATTCAGCCCCCTTTACTCTGATAACCCTTATTAAAATCTAGTGGAACCAATTACCTTCAGAAGTCACCAAATTAGTAAATAGAGTCCACCTTTGTGTAATTTAATCTCAGAATAAATACAGCTGTTCTGTGAAGCCCTTGGAGCACAGGTGTCAAACAGCCCTCCAGCTGTTGTGAAATGACAAGTCCCATGAAGTATTGCAAGGGTCACGGTTACAAGCATGACTCCCTCAGGCAGAGGCATGATGGGACTTGTAGTTCCTCAACAGCCGGAGGGTCACCAGTTTGACACCCCTGCCTCAGAGGTTTGTCAGAAAACCTTTGTGAACAAACATCATCATGAAGGCCAAGGAACACACCAGGCAGGTTAGGGATAAAGTTGTGGAGAAGTTTAAAGCAGGGTTAGGTTATAAAAAAACATCCCAAGCTTTGAACATCTCATGGAGCACTGTTCAATCCACCATCCGAAAATGGAAAGAGTGTGGCACAACTGCAAACCTACCAAGACATGGCTGTCCACCTAAACTGATAGGCCAGGCATTAATCAGAGAAGCAGCCAAGAAGCCCATGGTAACTCTGGAGGAGCTGCAGAGATCCACAGCTCAGCTGGGAGAATATGTCTTAGAAGGATAAAGGAAGAGAGGGCGCACCAGCCTTGCGCATAATTCCACGTAAATTTATTTTGTATAAAAAAAGATAAAGACTACTCACAAGCATGTGGAAATAAATACGCATAAATGGGCTTCCATCCCGTGGCTATACAGTCCTGGGACCATCACTCTCCAGACCATAGGGGAGACCATGTAGGGGTCCCTGCTGGCTAATGCTCAAGGTTCTGCTATCAACATCTGCTGGAACTTGTGTTCTTTCTGTCTCTAGGCACTGTCTGTTTCAATCCCAGTGGTGCCTGGGCTGAAGATTCAAGAGAGGCCAACCTTGTCACTTTAGCCTCCTATCAATTACATGATAGCTTTTCTTGTAGTATAAATTTAGTGTTTGTCTATGAAGTCCCCTTTCCAGTTTGGTAAAGTATTGAAATGGATTGGGACTTTAAATGAAACACGTGGTAGGAATAAAGTAGCAGATGGATCATGATAAAAAGGGTTTAGTATAAAGACTTTTCACAAATAAAAATTCCATATACAAATACTGTAATTAGAAGAGAAGTAGCAGTAACATAATAATGTAGTATAATAAATAAGATGACGTAAAACTCATTGTTTATACAGATTTCCCCAATCCATCAAATTAATATATGTACATATATTTCATAATGCACAGATAATCATCTGCGTGATCCATGATCTTATGATGCCCCATTAGGGGAATACCCCAAAAATTTGGTTAAAGCAGATACTAAGGTAGGACATTAGGCAATTGATAGCTCTAAACGTTGCGTGATTGTAAATCACTCATCAGGAGCAAGCCTGTAGTTGGTCTGAAATAGATGTTAAAAATTGGAATGAATGTTTCCTATTGCAAGTTATGGGAACCAAACCAGGGGTGAGTGCCCCCCCCCCCCCCAGGGATGAGATGAGAAACCACGAATCAAACTTACCACGTCCATGCACCAACCGGGGATATGAAATGCCCAGGAACATCAGGGCCAGGAGCTGAGGCGGGAGGTATGGCGGCGGCCCCAGCCAAGGCGATGCCCAGCATGGAAAAGGAGCACCCCAGTAGTGTGTACCTGTGAATGGGTGAGTTGCAGTGAGGAAAGAATGTGTAAATAGAATGTAAAGTGGAACAAATTGCATGTGCATCTGAACAATGGTGAGGATAGGGCCAGGTGAAAGTGAATGGGGAGAGATTAATAGGAGAGACAGAAAATAAATAGCAGAAATTAAAGAAGAGTGAAGAGAGGGAGAAGGCAGTGGAAGGACCCACCAACTCACTGGGGAGGAGGTGGGAGTGAAGGGAGATAGTGGAGATGGGAAGAAAAAGGTGCATGAAGGTGTATTTTACCTGAGGTATTGTGAAGGCCAGAGGCCATTTCAGCAATTAATTGTGAATGTGTAGCATACCGGAGGTGTCCTGAACCATACTGGATGGCGCCTGATATGCCAACGTCACGCATGCGGGAGTGAAAGAAAGGGGCAGAGACGCCCAGCCTGGACGTGGTATTCAGCCGGGGGAGCGGAGGTCCACCCCCAATTGCACCCGTGAGCGTAGATACCCAGCAAATGCTGCACTCCACAGGGATCCAGCGTGACAGGGATGGGTGACGTGGCGCCAACGCACAGCGAGGAGGGACCCGCTGCAGCTCCCGGACCAGATAGGAACCAGGCATTCAAAACACTCACAAGCAGGCGCCGCCAGATGCCACCAAGCAGCAGACATGGGAAGCAAGAGACCAGCAATAAATAACAAAAAGTGATGTGAAGCAAGGTGTAAGGCCTTGGGCATAATAAACCTAAAGATGGTATGGAGTATTGGATGAAAGGAGTCCGCATAGGTATCAAGGGCGCTATTAAAAAGTGAGCCATGGCTATAGTAATAGATATTCACCACCACATGTGTCCATCCTCATTGAAACTAAGGAAAAAAAAGGGGTGGGGAAGAGTTGGGATTTTTAATGAAGCCATGACATGGTAGGGTAATGCGCTTCCATCCCTGTTACTTGGTAAAGTATTGAAATGGGTTGGGGCTTTAAATGACACACATGGTAGGAATAAAGTAGAGGATGGATCATTATAAAAAGGTTTTATTACAAAGATTTTGCACAGATAAAAATTCCATATACAAATAATCAGAAGAGAAGTAGCAGTGACATAATAATGCAGTATAATAAATAAGATGAAGTAAAATTCATTGTTTATACAGATTTCCCCGATCCATCAAATTAATATATGTACATATATTTCATAATGCACAGATAATCATCTGCGTGATCCATGATCTCATGATGCCCCATTAGGGGAATATCCCAATAAATTGGTTAAAGCAGATACTAAGTTAGGACATTAGGCAACTTCGCTCTACACGTTTCGTGATTGTATATCACTCATCAGGAGCAAGCTCGGCCTGAAATAGATGTTAAAAATTGGAATGATTGTTTACTATTACAAGTCATGGGAACCAAAGTAGGGGTGAGTGCTCCACCCCCTCCCCCAGTGATGAGAAACAATGAATCAAACTTACCACGTTCGTGCACCGATGGCGTGCCGTCTGGGTACATGAAATGCCCAGGAACATCAGTGTCCATGCCCAGCATGGAAAGGGAGCACCCCAGTAGTGTGTACCTGTGAATGGGTGAATTGAATGTAGAGTGATATTTTTGCGAGTGTCCATATACTTGCAGTACCCTCAATTTCCACATGGAAAAGTGCCTGTAGTTTTAGTTTTTTTGTGTCCAAAGTTGTTTTAAATTTACTATGGACTAATTTGTCTCTTAGTGAAGGAGCTCTTTTGTATGTGATTAATGGCTGCTCTGACACAAAAGGAACCAACTTTGGGTCCATGCTCAGTAAATGCCAGTATTTTGTGTAAATTTGTTGTTGACAGTATTTAGTAATTATTCTAGTAGGAGTTTTCATTTTTTCTTTTTTGTGTAGAGGGAGTAATATATACCGTGATTTTTCCTTAACTTAGTTATACGCTTTTCTGAGGGCCGAGTTAGATTATCCTCTTTCCCATAGCCGAATTCTGGAAATTTTGGCTTCTTTTTCAAAAAGAGTTTCATCTGAGCAGTTGCGCCTAGCACAGATGTACTGCCCATAGGGAATGAGCATTTTAAGCTGTGTTGGATGGAAACTAGAAAACTCCAAGATATACAGTATACTGACGCAACACAGGCAGTCCAAAAAGAAGTCAACGGGAGACATGGGCAGGGGAAAAACTACCATCTCATCAAGAACAATTAGTTGCATTAATTAAGCACTTGAAAGTAGTTACAGAGGAGCTACAGTCTCACCGCCAAAAGTTAAAAGTCAGCAGCTACAAATACTGTAGCTGCTGACGTTTAATATAAGGACACTAACCTGTCCAAGAATCCAGTGCTGTCCTCACTGTTTGAGTTAAACAAACTTGAGAAAGGGGTTTATTTACGGTAGAGCTCCAAGATTATGAATAAATTAATCTTATTAGGAGTAATAAGATCATAAACTTGAGTAAGGTTAGCTCAACTACACTATTCAAAGTAGCAGAAGAACATTGGATTGCCCTCCTAAAAAAAATATCAAGGAAAAAAACTTACATGCTTCATGATATAATGAAAGAAATGGTCACTGATTTTCCTGATAGTCAGAATGCTGGATATATACACAACGTGTCTAAGATGTCATACAGAATTCGATGTGTTGTGTCCTTCTAAGACAGAGATGACAGACCGAGAACGTGCTGGCATGCTTCTACAGGTCTTGATGTGCTTCATTTAAAGTGAGGTCATAGGTCATGTTGAACTAGGACATTTTTAGCACTATTTTTTCATTTGGTTTAAATTAAAGTCATATAACGTGTGGAACTAAAATATTCTGTTTATGACTCTAAAAGCTGAAAGTCTGTTCATTTTCTTATCTTGATAGCACTATTCCTCTGAGTATATGGTGCCAGCGAATGACCTATATAATAGAGACATTTAAAGCTTGTACAGACCAGAAAAATGTATATGTTTTCCAGAGTTTATTTGCATATATTTCCTTATGAAAAATATATTAAGCAATAGGAACAAGGCCATCATTTTACTATTTGAGGACATTACTTTTTGTTTGTTTTTTTAATTCTGAAATTTGCCTGGTTTCCTCCAGCAACGATTTTAAATTAAGAGCTTTCAAATGTCCCTCATGTATGCTTGATATGACCTAATTTATGCTTGACATACAGTACTGTGCAAAAGTCTGTAAATTAAGAATGCATTCAGAAATAGAAGGGCTAATCGTTTATTTTTATCAATTAACAAAATGAAAAGTAATTGAACAGAAAATAAATGCAAATCAAATCAATATTTGGTGTGACCACCCTTGCCTTCAAGATATCAATTCTTCAATTCTTCTAGGTACACTTGCACACAGTTTGTGAAGGAACTCAGCAGGTAGGTTGTTTCAAACATCTTGGAGAACTAACCACAGATCTTCTGTGGATGTAGGCTGCCTCAAACCCTTCTGTTTCTTCATGTAATCTCAGACAGACTCGATGATGTTGATATCAGGGCTCTGTGGGAACCAAGCCATCACTTCCAGGACTCCTTGTTCTTCTTTACACTAAATATAGTTCTTAATGACATTATCTGTATGTTTGGGGTCATTGTCCTGCTGCAGAATAGTTTTGGGGCCAATGGCATGATGGATAATTTCTGCATTTCTCAGCATTGAGGACACCATTGATCCTAACCAAATCTCCAACTCCATTTGCAAAAATGCAGCCCCAAACTTGCAGAAGATCTGTGGTTAGTTCTCCAAAATGTTTGGAACAACCTACCTGCTGATTTTCTTCAAAAGCTGTGTACAAGTGTACCTAGATGAAATGAAGAATTGATTCTGGTTTGAAGGCAAAGGGTGGTCACACCAAATATTGATTTGATTTGGATTACTCTTCTGTTCATTTCTTAACACTTCTATTTATGAAAGCATGATTTTTTTTACAGCATTTTTTCACACCTACCTAAGACTTTTGCACAGTGATGTATATATATATATATATATATATATATATATCGTAGCAGAGTGTCCCAGAGTGAGCCAGGAAAAGTCCTGTTTGGGGTTTGTACATCTCCCAGGCTCCTCTACTACACGTTCAGGGATCTCTAATCCACAATCCAGTTCGGATCTTGGCCCTCTCCCCCAGGCCAATTTAACTCACCTGAGACAGCCAGCCAGTACTTTCTGCCTGGGAAGATCAGACAACTTTGATCTGTGAGAGCCAAAGTTTGGTGAAAGTTATCAAACTGCATATGTGGAAGCTGACAAGCTGTAGGCTTGCTCAGCCCGGTAGTTAGAACCTGTATATTGTGTATAATTAGTGCCGCGACACAGCTAGATTTTTTTTTTCTATTTTTGTTCCTGTTTAATTTCTGAAGACACTGTACAGCACCTGTATATAAGACTTGTATATATCACAAATAAATACCACACTGATTGTCACTACCTCACTGGATTTAGGATCTGTGCCTGAAAAGACTGTTTATCCTGCTTTGTACCTGCTACCTGTTTCCCAGCTTACATATGGTGGAGGCATGCGGGCAGCTGTAGTAAGTTACTACTTAAAAGGCCAGTACCTGGATTGACTAAACATGGAGGAAATCCTCAAACAGTTGGTGTTATCAAATGCTGCACAACAGCAAACCAACACCATTGCACAGGAGCAAACAAAGGCGCTGTGCCAACAGATTGATGCTGTACAGGAGCAAGAGGCTGTTTGAACAGCTAGCTAATGCTGCAAAAGTGGATAGGGAAACCCTGACTGAGGTTGTGGAGATGCTGGCGCAGTGGTCAACTGCTAAAAGTGAAGGTGTTGGAAACAAGCCCTCAGCCATCCATGTGGGTCACTTCCTTTCCAAGATGACTGCAGATGATGACCCAGAGGCCTTCCTACTGACATTTGAAAGAACCACTGAGATAGAAGGGTGGCTAAAAAACCCAGTGGGCCGGCCTAGTCGCCCCCTTACTTACTGGAGAATCGCAGAAGGCCTACTATGATCTGGAATCGGCAGACGGTAGCGAGTATGAGAAGGTCAAGCAGGAAATCTTGGTGCGACTCGGTGTCACCGTTGCTGTTCGAGCACAGCGGGTCTACAGCTGGCCCCCAAGATCACAGATGTTTGACCTAATCCACCTGGTGCGGAAATGTCTACAGCCAGAGTCCCTGTCTAGTCCACAAATAGTGGAGAGTGTGCTCATGTACGGATTCCTGAGGTCATTACCAATTTCCCTGCAGAAGTGGATGAGTCAAGGAGACCCAAAGTCAGCAGACAACCTGGTGAAGCTTGTTGAAAGGTACTTTGCTGCAGAGAGCCTGGGCACCACCCCTACAGCCGCACAGACTTTCCACCCAAAGCCATGGTCTTCCCATGCAACCGGTAAGACTGCTCCAGGGGAAGTGGGTGGTAAGCCTGACAAGGAGACAGGGTGGCAGGACTGAAGTTTGGCATCCCAAACAAGGGAAGCCACTGCCTGTTAGCAAACCAAACTGGGGCAACATCAGGTGTTTCCGTTGCCAGGAATTGGGACATGTTGCAGCAAACTGTCCATTGACAGATGAACACATGCAGTGTGATGTACCTCTTAGAAGGAAGTCTGTGTTTGCTACTGTCTCATGCCCTGCAGCGCCAAGTGTAGGAAAACACATGTGCCAAATGACTGTTAATAATAAACGTATTATGGCCTTGCAGGACTGTGAATTTTCATGCAAAAAAAGTTGCTGTGATCTGTTTACATGGGGATAACAGGGAGTATCCTATAGCCACTGTTAACTTTAAAACTCACTTAGTGCACAAGGCCATCTGTCACGTACCTGGTGGTGGAGTCTGATATGCAGTGGAAAGCCTCTCTTACAACTCTGACTCGAGAACCCCTGGTATAGCAAACAGGAAGTTCGGGAGTGCAGAATGGCATGAGTGCTTGGCAGGATCACCGATGCAGGAACCACTGACAGGACTGAAGATGCAGCAGGCAGCAATGTAGGAGCACTTGGTGGACTGGCAGGGTTAAGCCGGGCCGGGTCACAGACAGACAGATCAAGGACCGATGCAGGCAGAGAAGTTGGGGTAGAAACCGAGTCAGGCAGCAGGCAGACAGAGAGGTACCATGGAGCAGGCAGGAGATTATTCAGGTCAAAAGCCAGGCAGGCAGACAGCAGGTAAGTCAAGAATAAGCCAAATAGTCACAGGAACTGGATATGCAGGATAACAGGTGGCAGGGGTCACAAGAACACTGTAGACCAGACAATGCTGATTCCATGTCTCTGTCCAGTTTAAATAGACCCCTTTTGGCACCAGGAACTGTCACAAGTACTGGAGCGCACCTCCCACATGTGCACGCGGGATGTGCCGTGCACCTCTTCTTACAGGAACGAAGAGAACAGGCATTCTCCGGCTGCTGTTATTTTGCCTTTCCTGACACCCCCCCCCCTCGCAAGGGGCAGCCTTCCAGGATAGATTCTCTTAAATACTCAAATTAGTCTTTTGCCATGGAAATTATCTTCGGGTTCCCATGAGTTCTCTTCCGGTCATACCCCTTCCTCTTGATTAGATACTGGACACGGTTACCCCTTTTTCTACAATCCAGATTAGATTCCACTTCAAACTCCTCTTCTCCATCCACTAACACTGGCTAGGGTGGACCAGTCTTTCGTCCTGAGAAGCTATCAGGAACTGCAGGTTTCAATAAAGTCACATGGAAAACAGGATGAATCAGCAGTGAATCTGGTAACTCCAGCTTGTAAGCTACACTGATGATTTTTCTCATTACTGGAAAAGGTCACACAACTCTTGGACCCAATTTCCTTGATGGACATGCTATCTCTAGGTTTGCTGTGAATAGCCAAACCTGCTCACCAGATTCCAAATTGAATTCTCATTGTCTCCTTTAATCAAACACCTTCTTGTTGTATTCCTGAGTTTTTGTCATTGTTTCCTGCAGCAACTTGTTATTTGTATTAAAAATGTTCACTGTTTTGTGCACGGCTGGTATCAAACTTTCCGGGATGGAATTGGACAAGAAAGACGGGTGAAAACCGTAGTTTGCAAAGAACGGATACTGTTTGGTGTCAGAGTGAGCTGTTATATGCAAACTCAGCTAGTGACAACAGTGGAACCCAGTCATCCTGTAAGGAGGAGAAACAGCACAGATACTGCTCCAGAGTTTAATTAGTCCTTTCTGTTTGGCCATTTGTTTGTGGGTGGTATCCTGAGGAAAAAGATAGCTCGATTCACACAAAGCCTTCCAAAATTTGGAGGTAAATTGTACCTCCCGATCTGAGACAATATTTGTCGGTGCCCCGTGGAGCCTTATGATTTCTTTGATGAAAACTTTTGCAGTTTTGGGGGCAGAAGGCATGCCTTTCATTGGTACAAAGTGTACCATCTTGGTCAACCTGTCCACCACCACAGAAATGGTGGAAAAGCCCTCTGATGAGGGTAGCTCTACAATGAAATCTACAAAAATCATCTTCCATGGCCTTACTGGTGCTGGGAGAAGTCTCAATAGACCCCAGGCTTTGGTTTTGCTGCTCTTGTTTTGGATACAAGTGGTACAAGATTCCACATATTTTTTACAGTCTCTTTCCACATGCGGCCACCAGAATGTGAGTTGTAGGAGTGTGGATGTCTTATAGACACCAAAATGTCCAGCCAGTTCATGATCATGACAAAGTCCCAGGACGGCAACTAGCACTTCCTCGGGTACAAAGATCTTGTTATTGTACCACAGCAAGCCATCCTTCACCTGTACATTTGCTTATGAAGAAGCGACACTTCCCATCAAGGCTCGCCTGATTCGGGACAGCAGATCTTCCTGAAGCAACAGAAAACTTCCGGAGGGCAAGATAGTATCGGGAGATGAAGGATTTCCTAATTCATTGTACGTGCATGAAAGCGTATCAGACTATGTGTTCCTCAACCCAGGTCTGTAATGTGGACGGAGAATCTAGAAAACAACAGTGCCCATCTGGCCTGGCGTGGTTTTAATCTTTTTGCAGTCCTCAAGTGTTCTAGATTCTTGGGGTCTGTGTAGATCAAGATCAGATGCGCAGCCCCTTCCGGCAGATAACGCAATTCTTGACTTAAATCTTCTTCCTATTCTATCAAATGAGAGTTTATATTATTATTTGAATATGATGTTAGTAGTTCATACATAAGTGAGATTCCTTTCCTTTTATGATTATGGTTGGTAAGAAATTGCCAAATTTCAAGAGGAATTTCTATGGATATTGTTTTTTTATTTTAAAACCTTTTTTAATTGAGGAATTGTCAAAAAACGGTTTTATTCAGTTATGACACTTTTTTTTGGTGAATGAGTAGGAGAACAATGTACTCCATACTCATTCACATGGGGGGGGGGGCGGAATATGGGGGGCCCCTTGTTAAAGTGCAGATTTAATTGCCAACAGTTCCCGGTCCCCCATGTCGTAGTTCCTTTCAGCTGCAGATAATTTGCGGGAAAAGAATGCAACTGGGTGCAGTAGGGCCTTAGCACCTTGTCTTTGGGAGAGCACTGCCCTGACTGCCGTTCAGATGTATCTACCTCAAGGATATAAGTAATGACTGGATCAGGGTGTTTCAAGACAGGCGCAGAAGTGAATAGATTTTTAAGAGTTTCAAAAGCTGCCATTGCCTCCAAGGACCAATGGAACCAGATGCCCTGCTTGGCTAGCTGAGTGATGGAGAAAATAAAGGCTGAGAACCCTTTGATGAATTTCCAGCAAAAGTTAGAGAATATGACAAAACGTTGAATCCTCTTCCTGTCAGTAGGTGTTGGCCAATCCAGGATAGCCAAAACTTTTTGGGGATCCATTTTAATGCCCTTTTTCAGGCTTAGCATAGAGTCCATGTTGCCAAAGTCGGCCCAGAACACTTTTGACGTGTCTGTGGGGCTCCTAGAGATGGCAAGAAAATCAGAATATCATCCAGGTACACTATGACAAATAGATCTAAATAGTCTCTGAAAATGTAATTTATGAAATGTTAAAATGTGGCAGGAGCGTTGCAGAGCCCAAACGGTATCACCAGATATTCGTAGTGTCTGAAACGAGTACGAAAATCTGTCTTCCACTCGTCGCCCTCTCATATACGGACCAGATTATAGGCCCCAGGGAGATCCAGCTTGGTGAATATGACTACCGTTCCGAGTCTCTGGAAGAGTTCAGGTACCAGCGGCAGTTCTTGGTAGTCAATACAAGGCCCCAATGTGTGGTCCTTCTCTTCCACGAAGAAGATGCCTGAGCCTGCCGGGGATGGGCGGATGAACCCCTTCTTTAAATTGTCGTCAATGTAAGTCTTGAGAGCACTCAATTCTAGCACGGTTTGAGGAAAGATTCTTCCAAATGGGATTTCAGCTCTAAGGAGAAGCTGGATTGGACAATCATAAGGTCTATGGAGGGGGGGGGGGATCTCTGCTCCCTTTTTACTGAAAAACCTCTGCTCCCTTTTTACTGAAAACGTCCAAAAAGGAATGATGTACTGCGGGAATGGATTGACGAACTTTGGAGTCAGAGTCCAGGCATAACAAGGTTGAGGGTTTACTTGTGCTTTACTGCAGGCAGTATTGAAGACAGTAAGGTGATTGAAATTTGATTTTCCCAGTGGCCCAGTTGATGTGAGGGTTCTGTGCCTGCAGCCAGGGCATGCCAAGGATCACAGGGAACAGATGTGATGCAATGGCATCTAAACGTAAGAGTTCTTGATGATTACTGGCAATGGTGGCAGGCAGGGGAACCATTTCGTAAGTTACAAGTCCAGATTTAATGACTGACCCATCGGCAAGATGTGCCGCCATTCCTTGGGCTGTAGTGAAATCTCATGCTTTGAGGTGAAGGATAAGTCCATAAAACAGCTGCAGGCCCCGGAATCAATAATGGTGGGGACCTGGATATTCCTTCCTTGAAGCTGTAATGAGATGGGTAAAGTGATATGAGAAGAGTTGCTGGGGACAGCTGGCACAAAGTCAGATGCAATGGTTAGACACTTATGGAGTTTTGCTGGGTATGATCTCACGTAGTGTCCAGGCTCCCCACAATATAGGCAGAGGTTATTTATCCGCCAGCGTTGATGTTCTTCAGCGGAGAGAGACAGGTGAAGAAGATACTGCTGCATGGGTTCAGATGTATCTGGCGGTGAGGCTGCAGAAGCTGGATGAGTGGAGCTGGAGAAGCTGGGGACTCGGGGCAACATCCATGTGGGACATGATGGTCCTGTTGACCTTTCAGACCTTCGTCTTCTGAGACGCCAATCAATTTGGTTTGATAAGTTTACGAGGGCGTCTAAGGACTGAGGAACCCCAACTCGGGCTAGTTCATCTTTTAGGGGTTCAGAAAGTCCCAAGCGGAACTGATAGCACAGAGTGTCGAAACTCCAACTCCTGAATTCAGAAACATAGACCTCTGCTGCTCTGCGACCTTGCTGAATTGCGTGTAGGGCCGCTTCTGCTGTTGCTGTCTGATGCGGATCGTCAAAGCACTGGGACATGGCATGAAAGAATGAGGTGAGATCAGTCAGGGATGCAGCTTTTTGCTCTAGAAGGCGGTGGGCCCAGGATTGCGGCTCTCCTTGCAGTAAAGAGATTACAAAACCCACTTTAGTTGCTTCAAGTGAGAATGTACATGGCTGTAGGGACAAAGTATAGTTCACAATGCACGAAATTTGCTGTGCTCACCGGAAAACCTCTCAGGTGTTGGGATCTTGGGCTCAGGAGCTAGCGTGATGACTGCAGGAGCCATAGAGGTGCCAGCAGGAGCAGATGGGCGACTGGTTCCTTGTGCAGCTGGGGAGTAAAGTTCTTGGGTGTGTTTCTCCAAGCAGTTGTAGCATTCCTGCAAGTTTTTGACAGCCTGTGTAAGGCCGGTGAGTTGTTGACACAGTTCTCCATAGGAAAGGGTCTCTGCGCAGATTCTGTGGGGTACTGTCACGTACCTGGTGGTAGAGTCTGATATGCAGGGGACAGCCTCTCTTACAACTCTGACTCGAGAACCCCTCGTATAGCAGACAGGAAGTTCGGGAGTGCAGAATGGCATGAATGCTTGGCAGGATCACCGATGCAGGAACCACTGACAGGATAGAAGATGCAGCAGGCAGCAATGTAGGAGCACTCGGTGGACTAGCAGGGTGCAGCCGGGCCGGGTCACAGACATAGAGATCAGGGACCGATGCAGGCAGAGAAGTCGGGGTACAAACTGAGTCAGGCAGCAGGCGGGCAGAGAGGTACCAGGGAGCAGGCAGGCGATTTGTCAGGTCACAAGCCGGGTTGGCAGTAGACAGGCAGCGAGGTACCAGCATATCAGCATATTCCTGTAATCATGGATTATGCTACCCGTTACCCCGAGGCAGTTCCCCTACACACCGCATCTGCTAAGAACATTGCCAAAGAGCTGTTCATGGTGTTCAGTCATGTTGGGATCCCTAAGGAGGTCCTTACAGACCAGAATAACTAGGGAGTTGTGCAAGTTATTTAAGGTGACACAGTTGCAAAGTTCCGTGTAGCACCCTCAAACTGATGGCTTGGTGGAACGGTTCAGTGAAACATTAAAGAGTATGTTAAAAAAGGTTGTTGACAAGGATGGGAAAAATTGGATTTCCTGATTCCATACTTGATGTTTGCCATCAGGGAGGTTCCCCAGTCCTCTACTGGGTACTCTCCTTTTGAGTTGCTTTATAGGAGACACCCTCAGGGACTCTTAGACATAACCAGGGAAACCTGGGAAGGTGAACAGACACCCCACAAAATTGTCATTGAGCATATCTCTCAAATGCAGGACAGGATTGCAGTAATCATGTCTATGGTAAAAGAACACTTACTGGAGGCCCAAGCAGCCCAACAGAGAATATACAACAGGGGGTCCAACTATGTGTTTTCTCATCTGGTGACAGGGACCTGGTGTTAGTTTCCACTGTTGAAAGTAAGTTCCTGGCAGCATCCCTTTGAAGTAATTGAAAGAGTTGGGGAGGTCAATTACAAAGTGTATCAACCAGGTAAAAGGAAGCCCGAGCAGATTTACCACATAAACCCTGGAAGGATAGACTGGCATTAACTGTGAGGTCCCTCCCAGTATCGCCTAAGGGTACTGATTCCCCTCTGGTCCCTGAGATCATGATTCCAGACACCCTGTCTTATTCCCAAAAACTGGAAGCTAGAGAGTTCCTGATAAGGAATAGAGAGAAATTTTCAGTTACCTGGCACGACTTCATCACTTCAGCATGATATTTTTACTGAACTTGAGGTCCGTGTCAAGCTAAACCATACCAAATTCCCAAAGATAGAAGGAAGGACATTAGTGATGAAGTTAAAAGGATGTTGGAGCTAGATGTCATTTAGGAATCCAATAGTGACTGGTCTAGCCCCATTGTGTTAGTCCCAAAATTGGATAGCACTTGGAGGTTCTGTAACGACTTCAGAAAGCTCTTACTTTTACTTGACAAAAGGTTATTGGCAAATACCCCTGACTGGTAGTGCCAAAGAGAAGACTGCATTTGTCAGGGGTTCCTTTCAATACAAAAAAATGCCTTTGGGTTGCAAAATACCCCTGCGAAATTTCAGAGGGCCATGGACAGGACCCTAAGACCTCACCAACGGTATGCAACAGCCTATCTAGACAACATAGTGGTACATAGCACTGACGGGGAGTCTCACAGCCCCGTGTCCAGGCTGTCCTTGATTCCCTCTTCGAAGAAGGTTTTATGGCAAATCCAAAAAAATGTGCCATTGGTTTGGAGGAACCTCAGTTGAACAAAGTAGAAGCCATCCAGGAATGGCCACATCCGGCAAACAAGAAGCAGGTCAGAGCCTTTCTTAGGATCAC
>BLSH010295444.1:357453-367972 GCA_018402905.1 Glandirana rugosa
TGAGAGACCTCCTAGACTTTTTTTCTTAACAAAGAGATGTATTTCTACCGGATCCGATATTCTTCTAACGGTTCTGGTACTTTGACTCGACGTCGTGCCACCAGTTCTAGTATGTCGTCAAATTGTCCTGTCCAAGGTGAGTCTTGTCCGGAACAGTAGCAGCTGGTTTCCTCAACTTGTACGTGTACGAGTCCAAGTATAGGTCTCCGAAATAAACCCTTTATTTGTATACTCCAGACGGTCGTAACGATGTCTCCAACTTCCCACCCCCCAGTCGGACAGTATGTGCATGTTCAACTCCTTTGGTCGACGATGACAAGGCCTGTTCTGAGTGGAACCTGTCCTGTTAAACTGCTGTATGATCTTGACCACCGTGCTGCAGCTCAGTTTCATGGTCTTGGCAATCTTCTTATAGCCTAGGCCATCTTTATGTAGAGAAACAATTCTTTTTTTCAGATCCTCCAGAGAGTTCTTTGTCATGAGGTGCCATGTTAAACATCCAGTGACCAGTATGAGAGAGTGAGAGAGATAACACCAAATTTAACACACCTGCTCCCTATTCACACCTGAGACCTTGTAACACTAACGAGCCACATGACACCGGGGAGGGAAAATGGTTAATTGGGCCCAATTCTGAGATTTTCACTTAGAGGTGTACTCACTTTTGTTGTCAACGGTTTATACATTAATGGCTTTTTGTTGAGTTATTTTGAGGGGACAGCAAATTTACACTGTTATACAGCTGTACACTCACTAGTTTCTATTGTAGCAAAGTGTCATTTATTCGGTGTTGTCACGTGAAAAGATATAATATATTTACAAAAATGTGAGGGGTGTACTCACTTTTGTGAGATACTGTGTATATATACTGTATATACAGTTGTGCCCATTTGCTTGTAATTAGTGTGCCTATATAAAAGGTCAATGAGTTTCTGGACTATTGACAGACCCTTGCATCTTTCATCCAGTGCTGCACTGACGTTTCTGGATTCATGGGGAAAGTAAAAGAATTGTCACAGGATCTGCGGGAAAAGGTAGTTGAACTGAATAAAACCGGAAATGGATATAAAAAGATATCCAAGGAATTGAGAATAGTCCAACTAAAATTTCAGTCACAACTGCCAGGGAAAATGTTCTGAATGCAAAGAAAAACCCACAAATAACTTCAGGACTCTCTGAAACCATGTGGTGTGGCTGTTTCAAGATGCACAATAAGGAGGCACTTGAAGAAAAATGGGCTGCATGGCCGAGTCGCCAGAAGAAAGCCATTACTACACAAATGCCACAAAGTATCCTGCTTACAATATGCCAAACAGCACAGAGACAAGCCTCAAAACTTCTGGCACAAAGTAATTTGGAGTGATGAAACCAAAATTGAGCTTTTTGGCCACAACCATAAACTCTACATTTGGAGAGGAGTCAACAAGGCCTGTGAAACATGGAGGTGGATCGCTGATATTTTGGGTATGTGTGACCTACAAAGGCACAGGAAATTTGGTGAAAATTGATGGCAAGATGAATGCAGTATGTTATCAAAAAATACTGGAGGAACATTTTGCATTCATCAGCCAGGAAGCTGCGCATGGGACGTACTTGGACATTCCAAAATGACAATGATCCAAAACACAAGGCCAAGTCAATCTGCCATTGGCTACAGTAGAATAAAGTCAAGGTTCTGGAGTGGCCATCTCAGTCTCCTGACCTCAATATCACTATGGGGAGATCTCAAACGTGCAGTACATCCAAGACCGCCCAAGAATTTCCAGGAACTGGAGGCTTTTTGCCAAGAGGAATGGGCAGCTTTACCATCTGAGTAGATAAAGAGCCTCATCCTCAAATACCACAAATGACTTCAAGCTCTCATTGATGTTAAAGGGGGCAATACACGGTATTAGGAACTGGGGTATGTAAACTTTTGATCAGGGTCATTTGGTTAGTTTCTGTGGCTTTAGCCAAACACTATGAATGAAAGAAAAGTTTTTGTGTTCTCATTCATATTCTCTGAAAAATGGCCAAGAAATCATACATTTTGCCAGGGTATGTAACCTTACGAGCACAACTGTGTGTATGTGTGTGTGTATATACAGTAAGGCTCCATGCACAGTGTATCTCAAAAACGACCGTTTTTGGTCGTTTTGACCTTTTTTTTTTTAACAGCCCAAAAACGCCCCTTTATTTTATCCTATGTGTCCATGCACACATGGTCGTTTATTGTCTTTTATCAGCAGTGGCGTTTTTGGGCTGTTATCTGAACGCCCTGAATTGGCGTTCAAAAGTCGTTCTCCTGACCACAAAAAACGCCAGACGCCGGTAAACGCCGGTTAACGTCGGAAACCGTGTAAAATCAACACTCATATACAAAAGTTCAGTGTTAGCAGCGCTTGATAAAGTGTGGGAATAAACAAATAAACAAATAATACAAATAAAGTGCCAGTGCTGAAAAAAAGTTCTTAAGAAGTGCAAGTTGCAAATAATCTTCTATTGGATCCTCCACCTCTGTTCACCACGTGCGGGAGAAAGAATACAAATGGAGGCTCACCAGAATTAAGGATATAAAACGCCTTTTTATACATCCATAGGGGACTCAGCATAGGACCATCACACAAAGGTTGTTAATCTCCAACTCAGCCAACTCAGCAGAAGGGATCAAGGCAGCCTGTGCAAACCACAATCACGTCCAGAGGGTTCCTTTCCCAATATGCTTTCAACTAAACACCTCTAAAGCTGCTGCTCTTCAGCTCAGATTGCCATGAGGAGAAAGATCAAAAAGAGACCCCTCATAGTGTATCACTTTTAAAATAGGTCATTTATTAAAGTAAGTAATGCGCTTACATTAAAACAGTTAAAAAGATTGTTAGTGTACGAGCGGTACACGAGCTACCAGACATCGATGGCACGTCAGATTCCTCCTCTCCTCTCTCCGTCCCCTCGGAAACCGCCAGTTTATCGGCATCTGGCGTTTTTTGCAGTCAATGGAAGCCAATGAAGAAAAAAAAAAACGACAAAAAATGCAGACGGCGAAAAACGCCGCTAAACGCCGGTAAACGCTGCTTACAAAACACTGCAAATAGAACGTTTTGTAAGCAGCGTCTCCTGCCCGACGCTGAAGGGCCCAGATAGCGTTCAGTGTGCATGGAGCCTTAGTGTTTGGCTGAAGTCACTTATTATCAATCAACTGTGTTTACTCTCTTTAAATCATAATGACAACAGACACTACCCAAGAGACCTGAAGTTATTTGTGGGTTTTACTTTGCATCCCGAAAATTTTTCCTGGCAACCGTGGCTGAAATTATAGTTGGTCTACTTGACCGTGGTTTGGTTTCAACAGAACCCCGCATTTTCCACTTCTTGATTAGAATTTGAACACTGCTGATTGGCATTCTCAATTCCTTGGATATCTTTTTATATCCCTTTCTGGTTTTATACAGTTCAACTACCTTTTCCCACAGATCCTTTGACAATTCTTTTGCTTTCCCCATGACTCAGAATCCAGAAACATCAGTGCAGCACTGGATGAAAGATGTAAGGGTCTGTCAGGGGTACAGAAACTCATTGACCATTTATACACACACATTAATTACAAGCAAACAGATCACAGGTGAGGATGGTTACCTTTAATAGCCATTCAAACCCCTTTGTGTCAACTTGTGTGCATGTTATCAGGCCAAAATCACCAGGGTATGTAAACTTTTGATCAGGGTAATTTGGGTAATTTCTGTTGCCATTATGATTTAAAAAGAGTAAACACAGTTTATTGATAATAAATGGATTCAGTCAAACACTAACTATGAGTGAAAGAAATGTTTTTGTGTTATCATTCATATTCTCTGAAAAATGGCCAAGAAATCATAAATTCTGCCAGGGTATGTAAACTTATGAGCACAACTGTATATACATGGATGGTGATGTACAATCACACTAAGTTCTTTAAACAATGAAAAATAACCACAGCCTTATGATATCACTTAATATACTGTATAGCCATAGGGAAAACTTAATTCTGAAAATGCTACGACTTACATCATTTTTGTCTCTATACATCTTCATCACTGTGTAGGTGGTCCATTAGTGGTATACCTCTGGTGTATAAACTTTATAGCACATTTACAGTATCTTTGGGGAATGCTCTAATGATCACAATGCAAAGAGATCAGGCACAACATCTCTGCTTTTTCAATTGCTTTTACCGGTGTTAGCATAAGGCTATAAAAACCTCATATCCATTGACACTTTCTGGAATAACTTTATCCTCACACAGTGCAAATCTCTTCCCTAAAGCACAGAAAAGTAAGTTATAAATCTGTAAAATCGTAGACTATTAAATAAATAAACAGGATCTGTCATTAGGAGATTATATAATCCCATAACACTGAAAGCATTCGTGTTAGAACCTGCAGTAGGGGCCTATTTTTCTGATGACATATATATTGAGCGTTTGACATGTTTTTATTATTGCAGATTTCAGAGGTTGATGTCTATTACCTTATATTGATTGGTGATTTCAGAGCAGCTTAGGACAAACAGAGGTTAGACGAAGAAGTCATTCAGCTATGATGAAGATTTATCTCATTGTCATAGAAATATGTACTGATTGTTGAATCTGTCATTTTGAAAGGCTACATAGTCTTCTAGGTAGACAAAGGTTATGTCTTTAGCACAAAATAACATGTCCGATAAGGCAAAGTTTATTGCATTTTTTGGTGGGGTGTGTTGGTCTTTTTTGTCTTAGTTTCAGTTGTTTTCTTTAGCAGGTCAAGGTATAATGTTCCAATGAAGTATGGAGGTGAGTACAATTAATTTTGCTTAAAAAAGCAGGCCTCCGTTATTCAGTTAGATCCTCCTGTTCCTCTTAAATGTAAATGTGTGTGTTTTTCTTTAAATATATTATCAAACACTTTAGTTATATTCTGTAAATTTCTTCTTTAGCAAACTGGTCTAGCAGTTTATCAGCAGGTACTTGTGATTATCTAACTTTATAACTAAAACTGGATATAATAGATAGTTAAACAGAATATAGATGGATAGAATTTCAAACAAAAATTCTTAGGAAATGTCTTAGGAAAATTTGTGATACATTTCTAACAACATATATGTGCCATTCTAAGGATTTTATTTGCTTTTAACATTTGATTTTGGAATGAATGGACTTTTCCAAACAAAAAACCACATTGTTAGAAATTCATACATTTGAGAATAATTTTCCATCCTGTTCCTCTGAATTTTCTTGTCATTGTAGTTGAAAACGATCATCAATTTGACCCACTAAGGATTAGAATAAACCTTCTTAGAACTTTCTTTGCCTAAGAATTTTTGTTTGAAATTCTACTCATCTATGGTTAGTTTAACGGTATCATTATACAGTTCTAGGGTCACAATACACCCTGCATATTACCAGCTTGGCTGTTAAAATAACCTTTCAAACAAAGGTGGCAACACTATACCCTCCTATGCTCCAGGTAAAGGTTGATTAACCCATATGATTTAATTAATTAGCTAAAGTTTTTACATAGTTCTTTTTTTTAGTGGCTTATTGCTAATGGATTATGGCTTATATGTTGACAACGCTTAAAGGATCTCTGAACCTTCAAGCTAAAGAAGCTAAACTAGCTGCACATGCTTACCTTCCCTTTACTCCCCCGTAGCCCATTTCCCAGCAAAAAAAAAAGAAGAAAAAACCCTGTGAGAGTCCCAGGTTTTGACTTGGAACTTGCTCAGTGCTTAGGACTCTGTCCTCACCCCCCTGTACCATACTGGTTATGTAATTTCAAACAGATCAACAAAGGCAAAATATACATATACGTAGCTGTATGGGTCAGCATTAAAGTGAACCTGTTGCTTTGCCCTATACAGAACATTATAATTATCTCAGCATTCCAAATACATAATAATTTGGATTAGGAATAACAAAACAATTCGGAACAATCCATATATTGGCTACTGTGTGCTGTGTGCTTTCTAAAAGTATCTGTTTTAAAGTTGAATAAAGGCTGGATTCATGCCATTCTGTTCACGTTTTCATGCATTTCATCAGCTGCCATTTTGATCAATAGGCCTTTTAATGTACATAGATGCCGCAAAAAAAAAAAAAACAGAAATTAACCAACCCTGTCCCCTTATGATCATAGAAAGAGAATTTAGAAAGTACTCTTGTAAACCGCACACAATGTTTCACACCTCAGAGCCCATTTACACCTCTGCAGTGTAGTCCTGCTTGCTCAATGTTTGGCACAGTTTCCATCAAGCCTATCTTTCACAGTGATGCATAGTATCTCATATAATATACATCAAAGCACACTATGATGCACAAAGAGAGCAGAAGACTCTGAGACTGAAGCAGCTGTATAACATCATGAACCTTGATAGAATGGAGGGCTGGGTGTTCAAATAAAGAAAATATTTTACAACTAGACAGTGAACACCATAACAGATTAGATGCTGTTTGAGTCGAGCTCCTCTTTGTGATGATCCCAGTAACGTATTATGACCTCTAAGCCAAAGAGCTTCTTACATTAGTGCAGGATGCACATTGGTGTTTACAAGCCCAGACACAGAATTCACAAATAAAACACTC
Organism: Glandirana rugosa; assembly: GCA_018402905.1. Classification (NCBI taxonomy): domain Eukaryota; kingdom Metazoa; phylum Chordata; class Amphibia; order Anura; family Ranidae; genus Glandirana; species Glandirana rugosa. The sequence goes on from BLSH010295444.1 coordinate 364,025, forward strand.
AACTTTTTCCACTAGCTTCTATCATTCTGTAATGAATTTTACTTGCAGTATCTTCTAGCAAACATTGTGCATCTATTTTGTACTTGGCTGACTTTAGAAGTGTGCATTCTTATTAATTGCTATCAGTTTATAAGTCCCCCCTATTGATTGGAGGTAGACATGGTATCATCTTAGGCTAGGGGCTTATACACTTTTGACCAAAGCTAAGTACTGAATACACATCTACTTGAGCAAGGCTTTGCCGCTGATGTGGTCCCAGGTCTAGTTTATGGTGTGTTCCTGCATCACGGCTAAGGACCGTTTTAGAATAGCCCGGATACCATGAAGGTTGCATCATAGGCCCATACCCCATTTAAGTGCATTAAGATGGGCTATGGCCCACTAAGCCCCAGGTGCACACTTAGCAAAATAACAAGGCGTTTATAATCTTTACCATATCTTACTGAAGATCCACATATTGGGTTTAACAGTTCCAAATAATGGTATACAACAGATTATACTTTCCTGCAGTCCTGATCTGTAATTAAACACTAATAGGTTGATATAGAAAGATGTTCCTGCAGTACTATTTAGCTCACAATGTCCCAAACAGTCATGGGCTCACCATTATCCTTGTACAGTCTATGAAAGTCTCTGAGTCCCACACCGGGGTGCCTGCAGAAGGGTGAGGCCTGTGCTGTGACTCTGCCTTTACATGCTGGTTTACAGCTTCATAGCTTACTTCATCGTCAGACCCTGCAGACTGCTCCAACCTCTGCTAAAATAACCCGGCAAGGGAGGCCGAGAGGAATATACCATTTAGATTCAAAATACTAACATTAACTTACAAAGCCATCCACAACTTGGCCCCCAGCTACATCACTAACCTGGTCTCAAAATACCAACCAAATCATTCTCTTTGTTCCTCCCAAGACCTTCTGCTCTCTAGTTCCCTTGTCACCTCCTCCCATGCTCCCCTCCAATACTTCTCCCAAGCCTCTCCCATCCTTTGGATTTCCCTACCCCAATCTGTCCGACCATCTCCTACTGTTAGGAAAATAGACATTTCTGTCCGTTTCCGGCTTTCCGTGCACGTGCGCGCCATTTAAGCAGGACAGCACCAGGAAGCAGGTGCTATCCGTTCTACAGCATTTGTGTGAGTTCCTTGCTTCCTGATTATCTGATACCTGTTCCTGTGACCTGGCCTGCTTTGACTCTGCTCTGAACTCTGCCTGCACCGACCCCGGCTTCCACGACCACTCTTCTGCCTGCTCCCTTGTACCTTGCTGCCTGAACGTTGCCGACCCATCCTGCACCCGACCATCCGTCTGCCTGAACCCTTTGTACTGCACTGCCCGCCAGTTACCGACCCAGACCGCCTCACTACCCTTCTGCCTGCACGAGCTCCAGCGGACACCTACCTATCACCAGAGACTGTCCAGCCCTCGTGCCCACCCCCTGCTCCTGAGTTCCCTGTCTGCACTACCAGGGACTCACGAACCGGGACCGCAAGAGGGGTTACCCCTGCATAAGCCAGACTCCATCACGAGGTACTTGACCCTAACGGACAGCCATGCCTGAGTCTGCGCGGGGGGCCTCTCCTGTGAACAAACTTTGCTCTCACCTGGCCGGGCTGACCCAAGCCATACAATCCTTGCAGGAGGATTACTACCGGCTAGAGAGACGGCTCCCGGAGCTCACCACGGGCCAATCTGCAGCCTGCACCACAGTGCCCTCTGAACCTCAAGTGCCCCTACCGGAACGGTCCTCAGACGACCGCACCAAGTTCCGGGCCTTCCGGGTCTCTTGTGAACTCTATTTTTCTCTCCAACCCAGCACTTACTCCTTGGAGACTACAAAGGTGGGTCTAGTGATCTACTTGTTGCTGGGAGAACCCCAGTCTTGGCACAGTGCCTGCTGGAACAGAGGGCTCCGGAAGTCTCTAACCTGACCGCCTTCTTCAGGGCTATGGCCCGCCTCTATGAGGACCCACATCAGGCAGCCACAGTGGAAGCTGCGCTTCACGCACTCCAGCAGGGCCGCTGCACGGCGGAGGACTATGTGACTGAGTTCAGGCGCTGGAGTGAAGACACGGAGTGGGACAATGCTGCGCTCTGGCATCAGTTCCATTTGAGTCTCTCCGACCCACTGAAGGATGAACTGGCTCGAGTTGGGGTACCCCCGACTCTGGACGCATTAATCGAGCTCTCTATACACATTGACAGGCGTCTCAGAGAACGGGGAGCTGAGTGGTCAGCAGGGTCTTCACGACTTACCTAGAGGCAACCCCGGGCTCCCATGGTCGCTACAGTAGCCTCAGCTCAACCCGAACCCAAGAAATCGGGTATACTCCGTCCTCCCCTCACTCGGGAAGAACGGCAATACCGCCTGAGCCACCACCTGTGCCTGTACTGTGGAGAACCAGGACACGTGGTGGGGTCTTGCCCGGCCAAGCTTGGTCAACGCCCACCATCTGTCATTGGCAACGCACCAGCCTCATCAAATACCTCTTCTCACCTGACCCTTTCTCTCTCCCTTCAGCTCCCTGAAAAGACTATCTGGACTGCTGCCATCATCGACATGGGTGCCTGCAGTGGGTTCATCGACTGGTCCTTTGTGGCCCAACATCTGATTCCTCTACGGCCAAAGTCTCACGAACTGGTTGTACGCCTGGCTGATGGCACCAACATCAAATCTGGTGTGGTCACCCACGAAACCTTTCCCCTGCCTGCTACAACCTCGGATGGTCACCGGGAGTTCCTCTGCATGGATGTTATTGCGCCCCCCCCTGTTCCCTATTATCCTGGGTATACCCTGGCTGCAGGCCCATAGCCCCAGCATCAACTGGGCAACGGGCGAAACCAAGTTCCAGTCACCCTATTGCTGACAGCACTGCTTCTCAGTGTCTAAGGAAGCTGTCCCTACTCTGCTCAGTCTGGACACAGATGCTGACCGAGACGTCCATCAGTTGGTGCCCCCGGTGTACCACAGCTACTTAGATGTGTTCAGCAAGAAGGGCGCGGAACAGTTGCCGGCCCACAGGTAGAGTTGAGCGAATCCGGACTGTAAAGTTCGGGTCCGTACCGAACGTTGGGGTGTCCGGGACCCGGACTTTTCAAAAAAGTGCTGTAAAAAAGCCCAGGAAGGTCCTAGAGGTCTGCAAAAGGAAGGAAAATGTGGGTAAGGGTGGGACAAGTGCCCTACAAAGAAATGGGGACAGGGAAATAACTTTAAATATTTTTTAAAAAATAAAAACATAAAAATGCAAAAATGGAGATCATCTTCAAAATGGGTCTGAAAAGTATTAATTAACATTAGAGGCCATAGAACTGTTCTAAAATCATCCTCAAACTATGTCCAAAAAGTATAAATAAAGTATAAATAAGCCCAGAGTACCCATATCACTGTTCTGCAAAATGTGTGTATCACTTTAAATCAAACCGTCAATCATTAAACATCTTTTATTCACACTTCTTTTTAAAATGTGTGTATCACTTTAAATGAAACCGTCAAACATTGAACATCTCTTCTGCACAATTATTTCAAGTGTGTGTGTCACTTTAAATCAAACCGTCAATCATTCGACATCTTTTATTCACACTTCTTTTTAAAATGTGTGTATCACTTTAAATGAAACTGTCAAACATTGCACATCTCTTCTGCACAAATATTTCAAGTGTGTGTGTCACTTTAAATCAAAGCGTCAAGCATTCAACATCTTTTATTCACACTTCTTTTTAAAATGTGTGTATCACTTTAAATCAAAACGTCAGTCATTTCACATCTGCTATTCACACACATGTGTTCTGCACCATAACAGATGTTCTTCACACATTCAATCTTTTCTTCATACATCTGGAAATAGAATAGATGTTTCAAGTGCATGTATATGGTTTCTCCCCGGTTTTAGGTAAAGTGTTCTATTCTATTTCCAGATGTATGAAGAAAAGATTTAATGTGTGAAGAACA
>BLSH010295444.1:371169-386078 GCA_018402905.1 Glandirana rugosa
ACCCGTGTCTATTCCGTACTCGACTGTATAGAGGATGTCAGGAGCAGAGGAGCACCGGTGGTCTTACTAGTGTCGTCGTCAAGTCATCAAAACGTTCGTGGTTTCACAGGGTGGTTAAACAACAGTACTGTCCTACGGTCCTAACTATCCGCGACCAGGTGACCCTGTTTTTCAGACAACGGTACGGTGTCATCCGGCAGAGAACAATCATCCAACCCCAGACGACCAGACCCCCAGGACCGATCCATGACAGACTAAGCCCTGTTGTCCACGGGAACCCAATTGTCCTTTAAAGCCCCCACGTCCTGACATAGTCCCCGACAGGGTCGAAGAACGTCAAGCCTGATGCCCTATCAAGGATGTTCTGTAAACCTGGTGAGCCTGCAGCCCCTGATACAGTCCTGCACCCCCGAAATTTCCTGTTAACCCAAGGGCACCTGTTGTCCCGAATCAGACAGTACCTAGCCAGGACCCCCAGACCAGCAGACCCCAACCTACTAACAAGAGACGGCCTACTGTGGCATGGCAACAGACTTTTTGTCCCAGTGGACCAGCGCCTATCAATCCTGGCATCCTGTCATGACAACAAATTGGTGGGACACTTTGGTGCTTGCAAAACTACTGAACTGCTGCTGTGATCATTCTGGTGGCCACGAGGAGACGAGGACTGTAGGAGATATGTCAGCTCATGCCTTATCTGTGCCCAGGACAAGAGCAGCAAGACCAAGGCCTGAGGCTTACTAAAGCCACTTCCGGTGCCCGAGAGGGCCTGGTCCATGATCTTGATGGACTTCATTGTCGAGCTGCCGCCATCCCAAGGTTATTCTACCATCTTCGTGGTAGTGGATCGGCTAACGAAGATGGCCCACTTCCTGCCCATGAAGGGGACCCCATCAGCCACTGAAATGGCCGAGATATTCATCAGAGAAATAGTGAGGTTCCATGGACTTCCAACCAGCATTGTCTCTGACCAGAGTCCAGTTCACCTTCCGGTTCTGGAAGGCCCTATGCTCTGCACTTGACATTGAACTGGCCTACTGTTCGGCATACTACCCACAGACAAATGGGCAGACAGAGAGGACCAATCAGACGCTCAAGCAGTATCTCCGCTGCTTCTCGTCATTCTCACAAGACGACTGGGTCTCTCTGCTGCCCCTGGCGGAGTTTGCTTTCAATAACACCGTCCATTCAGCTACCAACCAGTCTCCGTTTCTGGCCAATTACAGGTTCCACCCCACCTTTATGCTCAACTACGGCCTTGAAAGTACTGTACCAGCAGCACAGGAAATGACCAAGTTCTGGGAAGAGAACTGCAAACTTCTTCAGGCCCGGACCCAGGAGCATAACAAAGAGGTGTTCGACGAAGGGAGACGGGGAGAGTTGGACTTACAGCCTGGGGAAAAGGTCTGGCTGGCGACGAAGAACTTGAGGCTAGCCTGCCCCTCCAGGAAATTTGGCCCCAGGTTTATTGGCCCCTTCCCTGTGAAAATGAAGATTAACAGGGTTGCCTATGAGCTGGAGCTCCCTTCTTCCCTGCGTGTCCACCCAGTGTTCCACATGTCACTGCTGAAGACTGTGACCCCAAATCCTTTTCCCCAGTGGAAGACTAGTCCGCCAGGCCCAATCCTGGTAGACGGCGAGGAAGAATTCAAACTGGAGGCTATCCTGGATTGCCGGAAGAGGGGTAACAACGTTCAGTACTTAGTGAAGTGGAAGGGCTACGGCCCAGAAGAAAACTCCTGGGAGCCTGCAGATAACATTCATGTGGATGAACTCATCCGATCCTTCAAGGAGAACAACCCTGCTAAGCTTGCCCGGCTGGGCATCCGGAGATCCGGAGGCTGCCCCTTGAGGGGGGGGCAATGTTAGGAATACCTGTTCCTGTGACCCGGCCTGCTTTGACTCTGCTCTGAACTCTGCCTGCACCGACCCCGGCTTCCACGACCACTCTTCTGCCTGCTCCCTTGTACCTTGCTGCCTGAACGTCGCTGACCCAGCCTGCACCCGACCATCCGTCTGCCTGAACCCTTTGTACTGCACCGCCCGCCAATTAGCGACCCGGACCGCTTCACTACCCTTCTGCCTGCACGAGCTCCAGCAGACACCTACCTATCACCAGAGACTGTCCAGCCCTCCCCCCCCCCCCCCCGTGCTCCTGAGTTCCCTGTCTGCACTACCAGGGACGAACCGCGGCTGCAAGAGAGGTTACCCCTGCATAAGCCATACTCCATCATCAGGTACGTGACACCTACTCTGTCCACTTTTAGGCGATCCCTAAAAACGTTAGAAAAGCCTTTCCTACCTCCATCTGCCAACTATACTTTTATTTTCTCCATCAGCTCATCCCCCACAGTTATTATTTTTTGTATCACTTGACCCTCCCTTCTATATTGTAAGCTTTAATGAGCAGGGCTTTCTGATTCCTCCTGCATTGTATTGAATTGTCATGTAACTGTACTGTCTGCCCTCATGATGTAAAGCGTTGTGCAAACTGTTGGCGCTATATAAATCCTGTATAATAATATTAATTTAAATGGGGCTAACTGGAACATAGAGAACAAATAGAGTGCTTAACCAGACCCTCTTATAAGTTTTAGCACTTGAAAACAGACACCCAAAAATAAGAATTATTTATTGCATAGTGCTGATTTGCACTGTATATACAATGTACATTTTATCAAATATAAAATCATGTTTTCAGCACAAAATTGACACTCAAGAAAACAAGTTCTGGTAACACATTTTTTTATTCAGAAATTCCTCATGATTCACCACTGTTAGTATGAATTAATCTCACAAGTACAGTATTAGTTCAGCATAGCCAAATGTGGATTCTTGAGAGATTAATTAGAATGTATTCATATTAGTTGGCACATACACTTTGGCTAAATCCTTGTAAAACCATGAAATATATTTTTACATAATGTTAGCATAAGTATCTATATTTGCTACAGTATATATAGGCCTCCTGTAATCCCCTGGCAGATGGAAATGTATAACATTGATGCAATCAGGCTTCTACAACTTTACACAGTTAGAAAAGGAAGTTCATCACCGCTAGGAATGAGGTCTGGCTTATCTGTGGCCATAGGTTTGAGGTGACCTCTGTGGGTTTGAGATTTTCGGCCCTGGTGAATTTTTGTTCAGATTTACCTAAGATTTTTTTTTTTACCATATGGCACTGCATGACCTTTGAACTATGGCCAGCAGGCTTAGAAGGGCCAATAAGGGGAATTTCTGATAAGTCAACCCCCTCACTATAAAGCCTCATACACACACAGACGTTTGTTTATTTTATCTATTTTTGCTAGAAGAGACGCCATGGGACGTCGGTGTAAAAACATTCTGATTGACGTTAATGAGCGTTATGTAGTGTCAGCGTCAACAAACGTTTTCTTTAACCACTTGCCGACCGTCAACCGCACGCTCACTGTGTTCGGGGGGGCCAGGGAGCTGGTGCGGTGGACTCGATCGCCGCCGGCTACCCTCGATGCCCCCCCGCACTGAAAGAACGGAGGTCTGTGTAAGTAAACACGGACCTCCGTTCTGTGAGAGGGGGAAGGGCTGTGATCACAGCCTTCCTCTACATGGAAGCTGTGATCACTTCCCTTCCCCTGCTAGGGTAGCCCACACACAGTTAGAACACGCCCAGGGAACACAGTTAACCCTTAGAGCGCCCCCTGCAGGTTAACAGAAATGAATTCTCATCATCCGTAAACGTGGCCACTTTTGCGCAAACCAATCAATAACCGCCAATTGCAATTTTTTTTTTTTATCACAAATATGAGGAAGAATATAAATCGGCCAAAACCGATGAAAAAAATGTTTTTTTGTATTTTTTTTTTTGGATTTGTATTTTAGCAAAAAGTAAGAAATTTGTGTTTTTTTGCAAAATTGTCGCTCTTCTTTTGTTCATAGCGGCGATCAAAAATGACGCAGAGGTGATCAAATACCACCAAAAGAAAGCTCTATTTGTGGGAAAAAAAGGACACAAATTTTGTTTGGGTACAGCGTTGCACGACCGCGAAATTGTCAGTTAAAGCGACGCAGTGCCGAATCGCAAAAAGTGCTCTGGTTCTAAAGTGTGAAATCCTTCCGGGGCTGAAGTGGTTAAAAAAAGACATCCCACAACAATTTATTCACTCCAAAATGACCCACAATGCAAATTTAACAGTGATAAAAAACGTTGGAGACCATGTGACGATGCCATTTTGGTTGGAGAGAGAGAGGAGAGAGTATTGCGATTTTGTTGGAGTTTTCTGTCAGTTTTTTGGTGGTTGTTTGCCTGTCTTTTGCGATTTTTTTTTTTTTTTTTTTGGCATGGATCCCTCCATGCAAAAAGTCGATCAGGCAATTCTGCTGATTATTTTGCGGAGGATGCGGAGAAGGAGAGAGTTGGAGGAGGAGGAGAGAATCAGCAGAAGATGATACTGGATACAGCCTATGGTGTCCCAGCGCCAGTTGGTGGGGTACTATGCCAGTATCTATGCACAACTGCGTGGGCACCCAGAGAAGTTCAACAATTTTACACAAATATTGGTGGCATGCTAAGGCCAAAAGGAGTCTTTAGCATGCGCGTGTCCTGGTCAGAATGAAATTCACTAGTAGAATATTCTAAGAAAAAAAGGCATACAATTGAGTAAAATGAATAACATGGGCTTTATTGAAAGGATAGGTTATTCTTTTTAGACATGATCATCTTGCCAAGAAACATCTGGCGAAACGAAAAAAGCTGCGAATTGGTTTTGTATAGTCATAACCCGTGCAGATGCTCTCAAGTCCATAAATTGATGACGTTGACTCTGGGGTGTGGGTTCCAGTTCTACGTTACCTGTGTCACTGTTACGTAGAAAGTTGTGGAGCACGCAGCATACCAGCACAACTTGGATGGCATTTTCTACATCCAGCTGCATGCAGGTCAGCAAAACCCTCCATTTTGAAGTGCAGACTCTGAAGGCACATTCGACAACCCGGCGTGCTTGGCTGAGTCTGTAGTTAAATATTTTTTTTTCGTGACCGAGTCCGTAACCACTGTATGGCCTCATTAAATTTTCCGCTAGTCGGAAGGCCTCATCAGCGACCATCACCAGTGGTAAGTTGGGCTCCTCGGTGCACGGTAGAGGTCTGCTAGGCGGTATGTTCATTCTACCTTCTTGCAGCCGGCGTCCAAAAGCCGACTCCCAGAATATTCTAGCATCGCCTTGGATGCCATATGCGCCGACATCCACCGCCAGAAATTTTAAATTAGCGTCAGCCTACGCTAGGAGGACCACAGAAAAGTATTTTTTGAAATTAAAATACGATGACCCGGAGTGGGGAGGTTTCTTGACCCTGATGTGTTTACCATCCAGGGCCCCTATGCAATTTGGGAACTGGGTTTTTTCCCAAAATGCATCCACAACCGATTCACATATTTCTTTGGTGGGCTCTGGCATTACCACACCATGTAGCTCCTCCCATATAGCCACACATGTCTCCCTGGTGATTTGTGACACTGTTTCCAAGCCTAATAAAAAGTAGTGGTGCAAAGTTATGAAACTTTGCCCTGTAGCCAAAAACCTAAGGAAAATTGAGAAAAAAAATTAGAATTGAAAATAGAATTAGTTTTCATGCACTAAGCCTATACTATCCTTTAACCACTTCAGCCCCGGAAGGATTTCCAGCTTTAGGACCGGAGCCCTTTTTGCGATTCGGCGCTGCGTCGCTTTAACTGACAATTGCGCGGTCGTGCGACGTTGTACCCAAACGAAATTTGCGTCCTTTTTTTCCCACAAATAGAGCTTTCTTTTGGTGGTATTTGATCACCGCTGCGTCATTTCTGATCGCCGCTATAAGCAAAAGAAGAGCGACAATTTTGCAAAAAAAAAACAAATTTCTTACTTTTTCCTAAAATACAAATCAAAAAAAAAAATATAAAAAAACATTTTTTTTCACCGTTTTTGGCCGATTTATATTCTTCCTCATATTTGCGATAAAAAAAATCGCAATCGGCATTTATTGATTGGTTTGCGCAAAAGTGGTCGCGTTTACGGATGATGAGAATTAATTTTTGGGGTTTTTAATTTTTTTAAATTTTTTACTAAAAATGGCGGCGATCTGCGATTTTTTTGCGGTACTGCGATATTTCAGCGGACATGTCGGAACGTTTTGACACTTTTTTGGGACCATTGGCATTTATACAGCGATCAGTGCTATAAAAATGCACTGATTACTGTGTAAATGCCATTGGCAGTGAAGGGGTTAACCTGCAGGGGGCGCGCTAAGGGTTAACTATGTTCCCTGGGCGTGTTCTAACTGTATGGGGGCTTGCCTAGCTGGGGAAGGGAAGTGGTCACAGCCTTCATGTACAGGAAGGCTGTGATCACAGCCCTTCCCCCTCACACAGAGCGGAGGTCCGTGTTTACATGCACGGACCTCCGCTCCTTCACTCCGGGGGGGGGCATCGCGAGTGGCCGGCGGCAATCGAAGCCGCCGCACCCGCTCCCTGGCCCCCCCCTGAACACAGTGAGCGCGCGCGCGCCGCTCACAGTGGCTCTGTATCATGGCCGCCGTCGTATGACGGCGATTCGCGTTACAGAGGCACTCTGTCGCCGTCAATTGCAGATCAGCCGTCGGCAAGCGGTTAATTTTATCACCTAACAACGCCTATGATGCACCTTAACCTTTATCCCCTAACCCCTATCCCACAATCCCTATTCCGAAACATGCACCCCTGACTATACCCTATATATGCTGAACCCTACCCCCACCCCTAATGTGTACTTAGTTATAAAATAAAACTTACCGCAGTATCATCAGCAGACGTTCCTCAGGTGACACAGAGCGCCGCATCACAGTGTCCGTCCTCACCAGTCTGGGCCGGAGCTTCTCCAGTAGCTGATCAAACACTGCCACCGACATTTGTGCATAGATACTGGCGTAGTACCACACCAACTGGCGCTGGGACACCATAGGGTGTATCCAGTATCGTCTTCTGCTGATTCTCTCCTCCTCCTCCAACTCTCTCCTTCTCCGCATCCTCCGCAAAATAATCAGCAGAATTGCCTGATCGACTTTTTGCATGACGGGATCCATGCCAAATAATCGCATAAGACAGGCAAACAACCACCAAAAAACCGACAGAAAACTCCAACAAAATCGCAATGCTCTCTCCTCTCTCTCTCCAACCAAAATGGCATCGTCACATGGTCTCCAACGTTTTTTATTAATGTTCCATTTGCATTGTGGGTAATTTGGGAGTGAATAAATTGTTGTTGGATGTCTTTTTAAAAAAACGCTTGTTGACACACGCTACAAAACGCTACAAAACACTCATTGACGTCAATGAGAAACGTCGAAAAACGCCAACGTTTTTAGACCGACGTCATCTGGCGTCTCTTCTAGTAAAAATAGATAAAATAAACAAACGTCCGTGTGTATGACGCCTAAAGAGGTGCACATACTGTAACAGCCACAGTGTCAGTTTATTGGAAACTGCCAACCTGCATAATAACAGATTAGGGTCAGTTAGGATACTGTACTTTAATTCTGATTGCTAACTCTTTGGGCAATCGACCCCTTTACTGTATTTTTGTTATCTTTGGGGACCTTTTTGTCTTTCATTTTATTTTGTGGCCGATTTGAGTCAGCAGTAACTTTTAGCTGTTGTTCTGTCCATAGCAAACTTTTTTCTTTTTTGTTGAAAGGCATCCCTTTGAAAAAAAGCTTTTTATTTTGAGGGTCTATTGGTTTTTGTTTTATGTTGAAAAGATCTCCCTATAACAAAAAGTGTCCTTTGGGCACTTTTACCCCCCTTCCTGTCTAGGCCAATTTTCAGCTTTCAGCGCTGTCACACTTTGAGTGGCAATTGAGCAACACTGTACCCATATAGCACTGATAGGTGACACTGATGGGCTCTGATAGGCGGCACTGATAGGCAGCACTCATAGGCAGCACTGATGGGCTCTGATAGGTGGCACTGATAGGCAGCACTGATAGGCGGCACTAATGGCCACTGATAGTGCGGCGCGCATCAGTACCACCTATCTGTTCTTTAAACTGCCTTTCGTTTTCAGTACACAACTGCATTATTTGAAGGTAAAAAAAATGAATTCAAGAACAGTGTGCGCCTAAACAGTTTTACATTCTGGTACTCACAGTCAATGCACCTGCCTATCCCTATAAATTAAATAAAAAAATGAAGACCTATTATCCCTGGTTAAAACAGTGTTGCTGTGGGCTAATTTTTTACCACTGTATCATCTGCAGTCTCCTCATTTCTGTAGTAAAACACATGTCTGTGCTAGTTTTTCTCCAGTACGTTTTGGCCCATTCTTCATTAAAATGTTCTGCTGCTGGTCAGTTTTGCACTGCCATATGATCTGCGGTCTCTCTTGTTTCTTAATGAGAGCTTGATAGAAATTGGCCGACAGCAGGACAGTTTTGCATCAGCAAGAACAAGAACAGGCACAGCAAACCACTGGGCACTTTTTGTCTGACAGTCAAAGTGGGTCTTTTACAGTTTGATAAAAAAAGCATGGATTACTTTAAGGCAACTTGTTATGTAAAGGATTTATGCATTTTCAATGTGGCCATAAAAGCTGCATAAAAAGTCCTTCTCCCACTGTTTGTCCCTCATGGAAGAGCTTAGCTTCTCGTGCCTTTTTTAACCCTGGTTCACACCAGTGTGTTTTTGAAGTCGTGCTACTTTAGCAGTGCGATTTCATGTGTCAGCTAGCTGATATCTGTGCAACTTCATTGAACAGATGTCAATGCAAGTCACACTGAAATTGCACAGAAATAGTGCAGGAACCTTTTTCAAAGTTGCTGCGACTTGAGTTGCAGCAATTTGAACAGTTCCATTGCCACAAATGGGCTGCGACTTGTAATGCAACTTTGAACTGTCAAGTTGCATGAGAAGTCACACTGGTGTGAACCAGGGCTTACAGTAGTTTTCCTATTAGGCCTAGAAATTGAATTAACATTCGCCTCCATAAACTTCAATGGGTTTCACCTTTAAATTTGGATTTGCTGAATTTTGAACAAGACTGTTGGATCGAACCTGGACAGATAGTCCCATTACTAATCAACACACTCTGCTATTATAACTTTAATATTTATTGAATAGTAGTAGGGTTAATCTTGCAAATGCTAAAAAGATTATGAAAACATGAAAACATGTCAGATGTGACCCCACTCTACTATCCACTAATTAAGAAATATTGCTGCAATTTGTTTACTTGTTTGACTGAACTTTTTGTACTAAACACCCTTATGGGGGGGGGGGGGTAGAGCACAGGAATTATCTCAATGATGTGCTCCTGTTGTTTTATTGTTCAATTTAGAGCTAGAGGAGAGGTGACTAAGCAAACAGAATGTCAGCAGTAATTTTTTCCTATAGTCACCCCACCAGATGATTGAATGCCACTATTATGCTTTCAGATGAAGGGTGCTGAACTGTGCACAAATAAGATGCTTGCACTTAAAAGAGTAAGGTAGGATATACTGTATATGTGAATAATCTAACTGAGGTCCGAGAATTGGATTTTGGAGCTCTTCTTAAAAATGCTGATGATATTCTTACCATTTTCTTCCAAATAATGAAATAAAGTCTAATCTACGTTTGAATGTTATGATACCATTATCTATAGATATTAGTTTCAGGTCTAAGGCAGGCCAAAAAAATACCCATTATTTTCTCATTCAAGCAGCAGGTTAAATGAAAGAGAATGACTCGATTTCCCCTTCCACACACTCAATGTGGATGAAGGTATCCCTCCCATTGAGCTATTGTATTATGACGGTGGCATTGTTCAAGAGAAGATTTTCCAACAGGCTAGTTGTACACATGTTGATCAATAGATCGACTTGTGTACAACCAGCCTGTTCATGCATGAATCAAAATTTGTCAGGTTCCTGCTGAACTGGCTGAATTTTAATCCATGTATGCCTGGATTTATACCAGGACCAGCCACTAACACAAAATATAATGTACTGACCTTTAAAGGCTCCCAGGAGCAGCATAGCAGGCCCCTAAAGATTATCAGAATGTCTACACTGCATTAGATGACCTTTACTTCATCTGTCCCATATAATGTGGATTGGCTCCCATTTGTAATGTCTAAATGCAAATGTAGCACCCTCTAGGGTAGTAGAATGTTTTGTTAGAGTAGGTAAATTGTTTGGCTTGGCTGGCAGTCGAGCCTGCTGTTTTTCAGGGTCATGGTGTGAGAGACTCAGGGAGGGTTTTATGACTCAGAGGCAGCATCTCTGAGACCTCCCCCTACTTATGGAACTTGCTGGAAACTTCCATAAGAATGAGAGTGGAGGTGAGGAGGAGCTGTCTGGAGTATTCTGAGGGCCCTGACCAATCCCCAACAGATGGGTTGGCAGGGGGCAGACTCCCTTAAATACTCTGGGTCAGCCCAGCTGGGGCAGTGGAGTTCAGGTGAAAGCTGGGGATGGAGTGTTGGGCTGTCGGTGGCTCTTGAGGGTAGCCCCCTAGTCTGGGGGGGTGATCTCTGGCCTGGTCTCGAGTGCGGAAAGGACCCTCTTCAAGACACACTGGGGTGTGCTGACCGGAGCCATGGGAGTAGGAGAAAGGCAGCAGGATAACACTGCCGGGCAAATTTCCAGGGGGGAAGACAGCCAAGGAGGCTGGTGAGTAATACAGTTAGAGAAGACTGAGAGGCATGCCTGAGAGGACTGGGAGAGAGCAGTCTGGGATGGATGCAGAGTCAGTCTGGGAGCACTGTGGAGAAGTAGCCAGGAGGACTAGAGAAAGGGGCAGCTGCAGCCAGGTGGGCAGGCAGTGCCTGAAGAGGTGGTGCTGGGATCAGTAGCCACAGGAGGAGGACAGCTGGGCACTAGGACTTTGCTACACAAGCAATGGGCCCGTGGTCCCTGCCTGTAAAGGACTTTTGCTTTTAAACTGACTGAGCCTTTTGTTGGATCAATTCAACAGCGTGCTTTGATCAAGTGGGCATCCCATAATATCCCTAGCCAAGTTTATTCCTCTCAATAAAACATAAAACACAGCACTGGAGTGTTCTTCTGGCTCAAGTGTGCTGTGAAGATGCTGTGTGTCTGGCTGTGCAAGGTGGGGGATCCCATTCTACTTGGGTGGTGTGCTACACAAATGTAAATGTGAGCGCAGATCCTATTGAAAACATTTTTGGAAGCTTGGTCAATTGGATGCATTCTTTAACCTTGGACATTCTTGATTGTTCCCCTGAGATAAGAATTGCACCCTGGTGCATGCTCAGTGCATAGGCAGTTCTGCGATATAGTTACAGGTCACATATTTTTTTACAGTCGTAGACTTTAATCAGAAATATTGCAAAGGATCACAACATTCCTTCAAAATAGTTTTGATTGCAGGCTTTTGGACTTATGAAAACATACTCTATATACCCATTAACGCAATGATGTCTGTTTCTTCCCATCTGACCCCCCCCCCCCACTTGCTCTCTTCTTTTCTGTATCTTCCACCCCTCTTACTTCTATCAACTTTCTAGCAGCTCTTTAGTTCTTATCTGCTCCTTCACGCTATTGCCGCTGTATGCATGAGAGATGGCTCGACATTTCCCCTCAACTCATCAATAGCCGAATTGGCCTTGCCCGACAACTTTCTACCAATAGTTGTTTTATCTATTGCTGTGTTATCTAACCCCTAAGCCTCTCAATCTGTATTCTTTGAATTAATGGGATTTTCCTCTCTATCCTGATATATGCAGTTTCTGCAACTTCTGGTACATTCTTATGTATACTGTTTATTGCTGGGTTTTTTTTTGTATATTTTGGAAAATGCAATAAAAATTAATAAACAAGAAATAATGCAAAGAAAATCAAGACGACAACTTTTTTTGTTAAACATTTAAGGTAGAAAAGCTAATTTTTTTTTTCTTTTAGCTGGGCTGACCGTGTATTATGGCTACATCAGGGTGGGAGAAGATCTCATCAGGCCTCCTGACAGCAGGAAAACCATAATGGCAAATCAAACCCTGACCTACACCATCCAAAATAAGAAATCTTTTTTTTTTTTTTTTAGTGGAGTTGCCCTTTAAGCTCTTTTGTATGTGCTTTTAATGAAAATGTTCTGGCAGATATGAGCACAGCCAAGTACAGTATTTTGACATTGAAAACCTGCAGATGGATTTAGGAATTTTGTCTGCTCTTAGATCCATTTGGAGTACTGTAGCTGTATAATTAGAACCATTACTTACAGTATATACCATGCATGTGCTTTAGAAGGTGTATTATTTTGACACACTTTTCCTTTAACAATATATCAATGGCACTTTGTGGAATTTATATATAAATAGATCATTCTCAGGTTTATTTTTTGCCTTGCGTAAAGGTGAGCCCTGTTCTAGTACAGAAAGACAGCAGATCGTTTGAATAATATGTAATGTTTTCAGAATCCTCTGCTCTGTGCCATTACTCCACTCTGCTCCTCATTTTGCTTCTGTGATCCTGATTTGATTTGAACAAGATGTGCTTGTTACAGTGGCAGCCCAAGCATAAATTCAGCATTCAGTCACGGATGAAAAACAGGTCACACAGCAAAGCAAATATTGTAGGAAATAGGTTGCTTTTTGTCTGAGGGACTGATCAGTATTGTAGCTTGTATTTAGCATTCTTTCTGGCTCATTACCAAAATTGCATTTCTTGTTGATTTTCTTTTTAATCAGACTTTATGTGGCTGCTTCTCTGTATACATAGGGATTTTCAGGGTTTACCATGTAATTCCCACCCAAACACCAGGATAAAATATTGAACTTGGTTAAATTAACAATGAAGGAACTCCAATGTTAATATGCAGCTCTTACGGCCTATCCCTCAATGAAGTCGTAGTTGAACCGGCAGCAATTACATTTTGCCTCGCTATATAAAAAAAGCCACACATGCAGATGTGGGTGCCATTTGGAAATGGTTCTGCAAGCCAAAAATAGTTTTTTCCCTTGACACTGTGGGATCTTGTTTATGCAAAGAAGATTAATAATGGTAAGGGAAAATCGACACAAGGAAAGCAGCTGTAAAGGAAGTGGAAAATCTGTATAATTATACACATAATGTAAGTATTGCGAAAGCAAGCTGAGATGCACAGAACACATCACAGACTGCAAGGCTGATACACATATTCATAGTACATCAAGCTATCTTCCGTAATTCCCAATCCAGTTTTATTTATTTTTTAACAAAAGTAGGAAACTTTTATGGCCAACAGCTCCACTTCTTAGAAGTCAACTTTGATGCAGGGTGAGTCTAAACGAGCCAGATACAAAGAAAGAGAAAAGGACTTACATAAAGGCAGATTGAAAGTAAAAGTGAAAAAAGAGTTATTATTCCTAAAAATGTTAAAAGCAGAACTCCAGTAAAAGATAGCAAGATTGCAAATACACCGTTTTCTATAGACCTTTCCTGCCCCCGGCAATTTCTGACGCAACCTGACTACACTTAAAGAGTACTGCTCTGAGAGTGGCACATTTCCTCATGCCCTTTTGGCAATGTACACACTTTTGGTCACATCACCTGATGACTTTCTGTTGCCCTACTTGGCAAAATGGGAATCGGACCTGGGTAGAACATTCTCAAAGATGCAATGTTCCAATGTAACCCGATTTGCCCTGAAATCCTCAATCTGCGTGAAAATGCTGGAAACCAATTTTAAAATCCTTACTCGGAGGTACCGAACCCCACCTCTTCTTCATAAGGTATTTCCCAAGGACCTCCGCTCTGTGCTGGCATTGTCAGGAGAAATGTGAGACGGTGCTACATCTCTTCTGGTCCTGTACTAAGCTGGAGGGTTTCTGGAAAGAGGTCCATAAGATTATCCAAAAATTTACTGACTACAGGGTCCTGAGGATCCAGCTTTTTTCCTATTGCACAGTTCCACAATCCCCACCAAGGTCTACAAGAAATCTATTCTTCGACACCTTCTGAATGCGGCCAAGGCTTGCATTCCCCTCACCTGGAAACAGAGATAGCCTCCAACAATTGGGCTGTGGTGGAGGAAGGTCAAGGAGTTAAACTGGATGGAGGATATGGTCTTGACATCCCGACAGAAAGAGGAGGCCTACACGCACACCTGGACATTATGGAATATGTTTATTCTGAGGAAGAAAGGGCTCTCATCAAGGTGACTTCTTCTGGTTGATGGTGTCCTTACATCTCACAGTAGACCCATAGACTAGACTACCCTTCTGCCCTACACACGCGCATCCCCCCAACTTATTAATTTTTTTTTCTTCTCTTTTCCATCTCTCTTCCCTTTCTTGTGTTCTACTCCCTGTCTTCTTACTTTTCTGTAAAAATTGGGCAGGTTTCTACGTCATGTAGAGATTACCCGAAAGTTATCCCATTTTGGGATTACCTCCCGGAATTACATTATAATATGCCATATTGTTATCTCTAGGGGACGTTTCCCCATGCTCTTGTTATTGGTTCCGGTTTACATTATGCCTGATATTTCCCCAGACTGCATTTTGATGGTCAGCATTGGTTCTCTTTTTTTTACTTATCTGATATTAATCTTATTGTAGGGGGGTTTTTACCGCGCTATGCCCTGGATAATGTGGGGATAGGGTCAGTAAGCAGCCACCTGTATCGACCAAACTAAATCGTAGAAGTATGTATAATGTGTGTTGGTGGCGCTAAACTGAATGTATGAAAAAAACCAAATGACGGCAGATTATGATATTATATCGATCATAGGGTGTAATAAATAGTGATCACTCAAATGAGACAGTGATATAAGATAAAATAGATAAAATGCATAGGTATAAATTACTGAAAAAATATGCTTTCATACATAATATTAATAAAGATCTTATTGAAGTGACAAAGTGTCCATAAAGTGTGACAGGAATCCGGTGTGCTATATCCAAATAGTGAATCTTCAGATAAAATCGTGACTCTCTGTGATGGGT
>BLSH010295455.1:12686-37364 GCA_018402905.1 Glandirana rugosa
GGAGGGGGTCCCTCCGTCTCCCCAGAGGGGGGGGGGGTGGTCCCTCTGTCTTCCCAGGGAGATGGTGGTCCCTCTGTCTTCCCAGGGAGATGGTGGTCCCTCTGTCTTCCCAGGGAGATGGTGGTCCCTCTGTCTTCCCAGGGAGATGGTGGTCCCTCTGTCTTCCCAGGGAGATGGTGGTCCCTCTGTCCTCTGTGGACTGTAATTTAAAATGGACTGTAGCTGAATCTCCAGCTCTTGATCAGCAAGTTGACACCCTTCCTTACAGTGGCGCAGGACGCACACCACCTGACCTGCTGGCCTACGAAACGCGTCACATTCTTATGACGCCATCACCCCAGGACTTCCGCACAGCCATGTTCCAAGCCTCACTTCTGTCCCCCGTACTAGCTGGCTCTTTCATCCAGGTACGGTGTGGACGAACGGAGGATTCTGTTCCGGCTCATCACATCCCGGATCTCCTGAGAGTGACAGCGATCCGTTCTTACTTTATATGATCAGCCGACATGCCTACTGTTCTACTTTTGTGAGTGTTTTTTACCTGGTTATTCATTAAACATATCTAGCCTATTGCACTTAGAGGCGCCTTCCTTTGTGCTATGGGGGAAGGTAGGAGATGCCTGTCTATGTCAGAATGTCTGTTATTATACAGCCCCCTGCATGTACAGGGCAGCCTCTGTAGGGTGAGCACATGGGGGGAAAAGAGGACAGAGAAGGAGAGAGAGCAAGGGGAGAAGAGAGATGGGGGGGGGGGAGTCAGTGAAGCGAGACAGAGCACAGGAGAGGGGACAGAAAGACTGGGGGGGCTCTGCTTTGCTCAGTGGGGGATCTGTGAGTTGATCCCAGGGTGGGATGGATCCCGCTGTGCTCAGGTGTAAACAGACTTTGCTGTCCGTTTACACCTGACTGCGATCCGATCCAATTTACCCAGACTGAGGGGAACCAATCTCCTTCCGTTTGTTTTTAGTGGATTGGAGATTGCACCCGCTTCTCCAAGAGAATAGAGGGTCCATTTGGGTCCACCTGAAAGACAGACAGGCGAATCCAAGTGGGCTTCTCATGTAAAAGTGCAATGTGATAGATATAGAGAATAATTACTATCTGTACATTCCAAAGCACTAGTGCAGTAAATACATTTCATACAAAAAGTCCAATAAAACTGTCATGATAAACTTGTGCATCCACTGCAAGCTGTTTGCATCCACTTCAGTGTAACATCACCAAGACATATCACATACCATCTGCTTACCAAAAAATGTGTCCTCTTAAAATTATGAGGTTATGTGTGCTTATCAGCCTTATATTTGCAGCCACTTCCATTAAAAAAAACGACAATGCAGGTAACATGGCTTTCTCCCAAAAGCGGCCTTTCACCACCCCGTCCCGTCCGGTTCCAACCACAGGAATCCCTGTATATGCAAAGAATAAAGCACGCTATAGTGCATTACCAAGCCAAGTAAACAGTTTGTCTCTTTATCCCAATAAAGTTTGCTTTAAGTACATTACTTTAATAAAACAGCATAGTATGTCCTGGTAATGCACTATAGCGTGCTTTTATTCTTTGCATATACGGAGTTTCCTGTGTTTGGAACCGGACTGGACGGGGTGGTGAAAGGCCGCTTTTGGCAGAAAGCCGTCATACCTGCATTGTTGCTTTCTCTTACGTTCACTGACAGACGCAGCATTCTTATGACACATGGGGTTATGCTCATCCTACTAGGAGTAGCCTAGGCAAAACAAACAAAAGTGTAGGTTGGCCCCTCCCAGGGGGCCGTCCTCACCTTAGCATATAATCCCCCCTGCTCTGTACAGCACATCAGTTTTTGTTTGCCTAGTGCAAGGAGTAGACCTGGTTCCCTATGGGAGCAGCGGTCTCCTGAAGATTCATCTAAGGAAGACTGCTATCAAGAAGCTGGCTGGTGGTATAGAGGATATCTCGAATCCTAATCTTTCCCCAGTCCGGCCAACACTATGCGAACCCCCTTAGGGGGGCCCACCGCATAGCGCCCGTTCCGTGCGGGCGGCCAGTGGCTAAAACCCACTAGAGCCCAGTGACTGGTTCCCCTGTCCAGTGGCCTGGCCAGCAGCATGCCTTCTTGCGGGGAGGTAGGTCTGCTCCGGGTGGCTACCGGCTGCGCCTATCGGATTGGTGAGTGAACCCCTCTTCCGCCCTAGAGGCATGGAGAGTGGGCACCTGAGCAGCTCTGTGGTGGTCAGCCGGTGGGGGTCTGTTAGAGGCCGCACAGAGACATTGTCTAAAGCACTATTCTTGTTGGCTGGGTCAGCTATGCGGCCGGCGCCAGCAACTGCTATGGCGGCACAGTCTCTTCGTGAGCACGCTGCCACACTGCGCACTAGTTTGTCTAGTGAATGTGCACAGGCTGAGGTACAGCGGATGCAACATTTGGTAGAAGGTCTCCGCTACATATGCCATGCGGCTTTGGATCTTCTCCCCATATTGTCAAAAATGTCTGTTTTTTCAGTTGTCATCAGGCGGGTGCTGTGGCTCCACTCTTGGTCGGGCAACCAGGCTTCAAAGAAAGCTCTGGCAGACCTGCCCTTTCAGGAAGGGCGTCTGTTTGGCCCACAGTTGGATAAGATTATTAAGGCTTTCACGGGAGGGAAGAGTACTTTCCTTCCAGAGCCGAAGCAGTTTTTTCGGGCGCCCGGCCCAGCGGGTAAGGCCAGGAAGGCATTCACAGGCCACAGCAAAAGGCCCTGGCAGCGTAAGCCCGAAAAAGCGGAGGACAAGCCTGCCTCCGCATGATGGGTGGCCCCCACCTGCCTCACGGGTGGGGGGCTGGTTTCTGGGGGTTGCAAGCAGCTCTCTGCCCCCAGAAAAGTCCTTCCCCTCAAATGTGAGGCTTCCGCAGAAGCGTCAGGAGGCACCTCTAGGCGCCAGTCAGGCGCTCAGCAGACAGAAGTCATCTTGAATGCCGGCTTACCGGCTGGAGTACCTGGGTCTGATTCCGGACATGGTACAGGCTGGGGTGTTCCTAACACCGAGCAAGCTTCTAATGCTTTAGGCAGGGCGAACCCTGTGTTCGCGCCAGTGGTTCTCCTTACGGTTCTGTATACGAGTGTTGGGGCTCAGGAGGTCGACTTTCGAAGCGATACCTTACGCCCAGAACACTCGGCTCCTGCGGAAGGCAATTTAGTCGTGGTGGGACAAATATCCTCTATCCCTGGACAGGCCGATCAGGTTGGAGTGTCAGTCCCGGGAACCCTTGGTTTGGGGGATTCAGGTTCCGGCCCTAAAGGGGGGGAGAAGTTTTCTTCCCCTCAATTGGTCGATGTAGGTACCGGAACTGAGAGCGATCAAGCTCTGCCTGTCCCGTGGGACAGTAGGGCTGCACTGCCCGGTTCTGGTTCAGTCGGTCAATGCCACGGAGGTGGCGTACGTAAACCATCAGGGCGGAACAAGAAGCGCAGCAACAGCCGCGGAGGCAGCTCTGATCCTTTGGGGGGCAGTGTTTCACAGGCCTCGAGGGCAGTATCGGCTGCTGTGCATTTTTCCTCCTCTAAAGGCTCTACCGCGGGTCATATGCTGGGTAGAGGCGGAGGAAATCCCGACAATCCAGGTAGCTCCGGCTTGGCCCCGGCGTCCTTGGTACACCGACGTAGTACGGATGGTGGCAGAGGTTCCGTGGCGGCTTCCGCTTCACGGGGACCTGCTGTTGCTGGGGCCCATCTTGCACCCTGCTTTACCCTCGCTGGTTTTGACGGCTTGGCTATTGAGTCCCAGGTATTGAGGGATAGGGGTGTCTCGGACTCCGTAATCCCGACCATGATAAAAGCACGTAAGAGTTCCTCACGTAAGATTTATCATAGGTCCTGGAAGGCCTACATTACCTGGTGCGAGGCAGGGGGTTGGAACCCCCGCTCTTATAGAGTATTCAGAGTACTGGCATTTTTACAGCAAGGTCTGGACAAGAACCTGGCGTTAAGTACGCTTAAGGGGCAGATTTCGGCCCTGGCGGTTCTTTTTTTTAACGGCCCTTGGCGTCTCATTCATTGATCCGTACATTTGTACAGGGGGTACGTCATGTGGCTCCTCGGATACGGTCGCCTTTGGCACCGTGGGATTTGAATCTGGTGCTTTTTGTGTTGCAGAAGCCACCATATGAAAGAATTAGGGACATTCCCTTACAGTTGTTGTCACAGAAGGTGGCCTTTCTGGTGGCTATCACATCCGCCAGACGGGTGTCGGAGTTAGCTGCATTATCCTGCAAGTCACCTTACTTGGTCCTCCATAAGGACAAGGCAGTTCTGCGGCCTTCCCCTTCGTCTCTTCCGAAGGTGGTTTCTTCCTTTCATTTAAATGAGGATACTGTTCTCCCCTCGTTGTGCCCGCACCCGTCACATCCCAAAGAAGTTGAGCTGCATTCTTTGGATGTGGTGAGGGCCTTGCGGATGTATTTAAGTTCTACAGCTTCCTTTCGGAAGTCTGATTCTTTATTTTTGCTGACGGAAGGGTCGCGCAAAGGTATCGTCAGCTACCGTATCTCGTTGGATACGGAAGACTGTGACTCATGCATATGAGATTCGGGATAAGGTTCCCCCGTTCCCAGTCACGGCTCATTCCACCAGGGCAGTTAGTACTTCCTGGGCGTTTAGACACCAGGCTTCGGTGTCTCAGGTGTGCAAGGCAGCAACTTGGGCCTCAGTGCACACGTTTTACTAAGTTTTACAAAATTGATGTTTCGGCATCCTCGGATGCTGCTTTTGGCCGCAAGGTGTTGCAAGCGGCAGTATAGGTGCAGTTAGCGCCGCCTGAGAGGGCGTTTTTCTGTTGGGTACAGTTGTTATGATTTGCCCACCCCTCTTGATTGGCACAGCTTTGGGACGTCCCCCTGTGTCATAAGAAGGCTGCGTCTGTCAGTGAACGGAAGAGAAAAAGGGATTTTTTGTATAACTTACCGTAAAATCCTTTTCTCTGAGTTCACTAACAGACGCAGCACCCACCCCTCTGCGTTGGTTTTGTACGGCTTGTTACGAACTGATGTGCTGTACAGAGCAGGGGGATTATATGCTAAGGTGAGGACGGCCCCCTGGGAGGGGCCAACCTACACTTTTGTTTGTTTTGCCTAGGCTACTCCTAGTAGGATGAGCATAACCCCATGTGTCATAAGAAGGCTGCGTCTGTCAGTGAACTCAGATTTTACGGTAATTTATACAAAAAATCCCTTTTTTGGTATTTCCAAGAGTCTCCGAGCCTCACCAGCGCCCCCGCACCCCTGGTTACAGGCGGTATTGCATGCACATAGGCTTAATCCTGCTTGCTTTGTGAAACAGCGCTCGCAAACCAAGTCGGGATTTTTAAAAAAAAAAACTGTTCGTATTGTGAAACGCTTGTTAACCGCATTACTCACAATCCGAGGTTTCACTGTACTCAGGCTTGCAACACTGTACCCAAATTAACTTTATATAATTTTTTAGTCAGGACTTTCTTTTGGTGCTATTTATTCAACACTGGGTTTTTTACTTTATAACAGAAAAATAAACGTCTGTCTTAGTTTTGGTTCTAAAACTTTGCAAGTAAATAATTACTTTCATAAATTTGGATCAAAATGTATTCTGCTACATTTGTTGGTGGAAAATATAAGTGTATATGAGTTAGTCTGTATGAAATTTAGCCTACAAATTATGATATACGTGTCCCGGAGGCTGCATGCAGCAATTTTGGCACTTCTTGTGTGGCCCTTAGGGCCCCTGTAAACACTAATCTGCGTTTTCCTATTGCCCTGTTATAGTAATGATTTCGAGCAGTCTCATGTAATTTGTTTCTACTGTATGACTGTCTATTGAAGCATGTCACCAGTCTCCAACAATTACTGCTGTATGTTCACAGCCTCTGAAAGTTATCTACAGCATGTCTGCAGGCGCTGACCATCTCCTGTACCTTGTCCGCAGTCTGACCATCTCCTGTATCATGTTTGCAGTCTCTGACCAAATCCTGTACCATGCCAGCAGTCTTCAACTATCGCTTGCATTATGTGCACAGTCTGACCATCTTGTGCATCATTGTCCTGTCTTTGACAATCTCCTGGAGTATGTCCACGGTTTCTGACAATCTCTTGTATCATGCCCATAGCCTTTGACTATGTTCTGTGCACATGCTGTCTCTGACACGGAATATTCACATAATTTTATGTGTGGCCATAATGCCCCTATTTTGGAAAACAAATACCCTTTGGCCTTCTCTGATAGGCTTAGTGAGTCTTTTGAAAATGTAATTTTCTGCCACAGATTTTTGGGAAAAGGAAAGAAAATGCATTTTTTTTTTTTTTGGTATACAATGTTGTCAATAAGATATTTTTAACACATAGCATAGGTATACTTAGAATGACACCACAAAACACATCTTGCTACTCCTCGTGGGGATACTACACCTGAGACATTTCACAGCCTAGCCACATAGAGGGGCCCAAAATCCAAGGAGCACCTTCAAGATTTCTAAGGTCATAAATTGCGTATCTAATTTCCTGACTATCACCTATTTGGACACTGACTGGTGGAGTGGTGACCAGAGACACTGACTGTGGTTGCACTATTAGTTCACACATGAGGTTTAGGGTGTACACATGCCATGGTTGTGATGCTTTGGTATGCAGCTGTAGCAGGAATTCAAACCCCTTATCACTTTCACTTGCTGATCGTGACCCATTCAAGTAGAATGGGTGTGCTTGTGCGAGATCTAAGGGGTTAAAGCAGGAAGTGAGAAGGCTATACAACACCACCTCACTGCCTGTCAAATGCTCTCTGAAAAGAAATACAAACACTAATCCCTCTGCGGAGAGCACCACACGTGAATGAGGACTTATGGTGAGACTGGGACTGATGTGGTGGTAATTGGGGATACTATGACTGGCTGCACTTGTCTAGTGAAATTGTACTGTGATTAGAGTCAATGGCTGGCAGCACTGAAATAGTGATATCACAGCAGTCAGCCATTGTACATGATCACCGTCACAGCGGTACAATGTCACCATAACGACACACTCTGTCACTAGAGCAGTGCAGTGTTGCAGAGGGTTGCCAGTGCACTGGCATGCAGTGTCATCACTGATCATCATCTCTGATCAATAGCAGAGTGCAATGTCACTATAGTGACACTTTACTGCTTGGAATGGGGGCAATTGTGAATTTTATCTATTTATTTTTATTACACACTCTTGACTGTTTAATAGAGTCCTCAATGATTGTAGTAAGCGACCAGTTCCTTCGCACGGCCATCTGTGAGGGGAAACCCCTCACAGTGTGATTGGTCACAGTGCTCACATGGTACAGGGAGTCAGCAGCTACAAATAGTGTGAATAATGATCTTCGCCCTAGCCATTTCTTTGCCAGTCATCAGATCCCTGGTGTTTCCATCTTAGCAGTGGAAACCAGCTATGACTTCTGTTGCTTTTACTGTCCGCTCCTTACTGCGCATGCATGAGGTCGCACTGTGCCATTAAGATTGGTCCTGCAGCCCCATGGGATATGTAACATGTCCCTGGACGTTGCGGGTGGGCCAAACTTCTGTAATTATCATCTAGGCAAGAATTGCCGAAGTGTGAGCTAGTACCTACCCCCCCAAAAAAGAAGACCCTGAATGTTAGCAGAGGGCCACAATAGCTTACTTTTTTTTTTCTTTTAATCAGTCAGATTTTCTTTATTAAAAGTTTTTACATTTAAATTTGCAGAGGGACGAAAAACATATCATTAGGGATGGGCCGAACACCCCCTGGTTCGGTCGCACCAGAACACCGCAAACAAGCAAAACATTTGAGAACCCTATCAAAGTCAATGGGACACGAACATGAAATATCAAAAGTGCTCATTTTAAAGGCTTGTATGCAAGTTATTGCCATAAAAAGTGTATGGGGAACCGGGTACTGCCCTAGGGGACATGTATCAATGCAAAAAAAAGTTTTTATAGTTTTTCAGGACCAGTGATTTTAATGATTAAAGTGAAAAAATAAAATTGAAATTTCTCTTTCGTTCATTGACAGACACAGTGCTCCATTATTCATAACCATAGCCTTATATCGCCCCCTACAGGAGTAAGACACTAGTCAGAAAAAGCTTGGCTATGAATATGGGCAGTCCTAGGTGGTATTCGCCCCCTCTACTATAGGCCTTCAATCGTTCTGCCTAGTCAGGAGTAAGAACCTAGTTCCCTGCTGGGATCTCTAGTCCTGGCAACTTTGTTTTTATTTTTTTCCTGTGAGATTTACAATCAACTGTCGGGCTGGGCATTAAGTATCCGGTGGATTCCCCAGTCTGGGCAGCGAGTGCGTGCAGACCGCAGCTACACGCTAGGTCGGCCCTGCGAGTTAAATGTCTTGTGAGGTCGCATACAACTGGGTCTCGGCCTGAGTTGCAGCATCCCTCATGGCCGACAGCCCCCACACTTTGGTGGCGAGGAGGATCTGTCTGGGAGTATTACCCGTATGCTGCTGCTGGATCTGTAAGTAGGGGGCCCCCACCTCTCCTTCCCTGGATGGGGTGTGGGGCGCGGGTACTCCCTGGGGTGGTCGGTCCCTCTGGGTGTCTCCTCCTCCCTTCCTGTGTGAGGCCCAGGCTTTTGGCCTAGGTGCCTTTTGGACACACTGTCCCCCCTCTTCCACCCTTGGCATTGTTACTGGGGGGTACCACTTGGACCCACCTGCTGACTTGGTTGGGTCTAGGAGGCGGGTGACCAGATGGCCGTGATCAGGGGCTGAAAATTTAGGCCGAGGCCTACTAGGCCTCGTAGCCACCTCCTGCCAGAGGGGCAGCTCTGAGGGCGACCCCCCTTTTGGGAGGTCCTTTAGGTGGCCCCTCCCTGGGTGCCCCCGATGCGGGCTTTGGTCGGCGAACGATCCTATATTTGGCTCTGTCGCCACGCTCGTGGCCCACCTTGCCGGGTGGTGGCTTGCTCCCTGTCCTGTCAGGTAGTAAGGATGATTTCTCCACAACTGAAGTGGTGCACGAGAAGGCGATTTTTGTCTTACATCTGTGTGGGAAACTTTTTAAATATGGGGGATGCAGCTATGGCTGCGGCGGAGAGCCGGTCCCCTTTGGCTCCCATGAGCCGTCTTGCACGACGAAAGCTTTCTCATCTCTTTCCTATTTTGCCAAAGTTGCCCATGAAGAATGGGAGTGTCCAAAGCCCACCTTGGTGCTTCCAAAGATGCTTTGCCCCCTTTGGGGGTCCCTCCTTAAGAAGTAGACTGTTCCACCTGTAGTGGATTCCCCTGTCTCTAGGTTGCGCAAAGCAACCATGTTTCCGGTAGAGGAATCTCCAGCTTTTACAGATCCATCAGACATACCTGGAGGGGGAGCAGAATCCCTCTGCCTTTGCTGAAATGGTGGACCTGTTGGTCTAGGGCAGTGTTGCCAACCACCAGCAGCGTTTTTTACTGGCAAAACATAGAAAATTTACTGGCGGAGCACATTTTTTACTGGCAACTTGAAATATAATAGAACTCCTATTAGAAACTAAGACCATTGATATTTAAACACAACATGGAAACACTGACAATACCAATATCAAGTAATTTGCCGGGTTTACACTTAAAAGTCAACAGAGCATGACAAATTATCAGACCCTGATATTTATAGACAGATGTAAAAATCATGGATTTTTACAAATTGTCAGTAAATTTACTGACAGTTGGCAACCCTGGTCTAGGGCAGGTTCTCAACTCCTGTCCTCAGAACCCACCAACAGTCCAGATTTTAAGTATTACCTTGGGGAGATGCAGACTAGAATACTGCAATCACTGAGCAGCAAATGATATCACCTGTGATGTATTTCAGCTATCCTGCAAACCTGGCCTGTTAGTGGGTCCCGAGGACAGGAGTTAAGAACCACTGGTTTAGGGGCTGCGATTTGGCTACTATGCCTCTTGGTCACAGTTCCCCTGGTTGCTGACCTCTCTGTTTCCACAGTGGTGCTTAGACATGTATTGTGGCTTTGACCGATTTACCTTTTCAAGGTCATTGTCAGTTTGAGGCTACCCTGGATGACATCTTTACGTGTCTCGCAGGAGGGAAGTGTACATCTCTTCCACAGTCTGAAAAGGGAAAGGAGCCTCGTCGCAGACACGGTCCTCCTTTCATGGCACACAGTTTTTTTCTTTGCTCAGGGGCCGCTGACAAGAGTTCAAAACCTTTCAAACTCTCCTCGGGAGGTTCAAAACAAACCTGGTCTGGCAAACTGAGAGTGTGATTCTTTGACCCGCAGACAAGGCCCCTTCAGCATGAATTTATGCCCTCACCTGTGTCTGGAGTGGGGGGACATCTTGATTTTCTTAATATCCACAAGGTGCTCACCGCTCTGGGATGCCTACAAGCCTGTTTGTCAAAGAAAAGTCCTGATTGGCATACCTATAAGCAGCTGCTCTGGCTCTAGACGTCCCTCCCACGTCTTAAAAGCAATACAGTAGTGGAAGAAACAGCCGCCACTCAAAGTGGATTTATTGATGGATGATTGTACAGAGAATGCAAACGCGTTTCGTCGTGTAGCCTTGTTCACTGCACTCCACTTAGATTGCAACTGCAGAGTGCTGGCTCTTTCTTCTACTACAATCTTGATTTTCTTACAAGATCGTGTTCTGGCCTTGTTCCCTAAAAAGGTTTTTTTTTCCTTCTGTCTGTCTCCGGAATGTTTGCAGTTCTCCTCATGGGGCTGTGCAAGCCCTGTTACTTTTCAGGGTGTGATTGACCTGGTTCCCGTGTGGGAACGGTTTCAGGGTTTTTATTCAAACCTGTTCACGGTCCGAAAGATGGAGGGCATGGTACATCCAATATTGGACCTCAAGGTCCTGACCTGCTTTGTGTGGGCACAGAAGTTCAGGATGGAGTCCATCTGCACGGTGGTGGCGTCTCTTCATCATGGAGACTTTCTGGCTTCTATGGACATCACAAATGCTTGTTTACACACCCCACAGGTGCCTGACCCCAGCACTCCCTCTGTTTTGCTGTGTGTTTCTTCCTCTGGACAATCTCCAGAAGTTGCATGCTGCATTTCATCCACTGTTTGGCAGGGGGGCCTCCCTGCAAACCTGCATGCGGGTGTTGGGCCTGATGGTATCTACTAGACTTGTGCATGGCTGAAAAATTCGTTTTTTTTCGTTTTCGTTTTTTTATTTTTTCAGAAATTCAAAAAATTCGGAAATTAAAAGATTCGATAATTCGTGGTAATTCGGCATTTGTGGTAATTCGGAAATTTGGCAATCGGAACAGCTGAAAATCTGAAATTCAGAAATCTGAAAATTTGAAAATAACTAAGAACATTTGAAATAATAATTAACTAATAACTATTAAATTATAGGTGTTAGAATTTCCTTGAAAGTTTGGCTGTTCGTGAACTTAAATATGAAATTTATCACTAATAGCCATATTTTCAAGAAAATTCCATTACCTATGATTTAATAGTTATTAATTCAAATGTTCTTTCTTATCTCCGAATTTCGGAAATTCAGAAATAAGGAAGAACATTTGAGATAAGTTATTGATGTATTATTTTAACTCATTATAAATAATAATAAGCTATTATTTCAAATGTTTTTCCTTATTTCCGACTTTTGCAGTGTGTGACTGTACATATGCATACTGTATGTATGTGTGTGTGTATACTGGGTGTGTATATTGTATGTATACTGTGTGTATACATAAAATATACAAACAGTATATACACACACCCAGTAATACACACACATAAATACAGTATGCATATATACAGTCACACACTGCAAAAGTCAGAAATAAGGAAGAACATTTGAAATAATAGCTTATTATAATTTATAATAATTTAAAATAATAAATTAACTTGTTATTTCAAATGTTCTTCCTTATTTCCGAAATTCGGAAATAAGAAAGAACGTTTGAAATTATAATAAATAACTATTAAATTATAGGTATTGAAATTTCCTTGAAAGTTTGGCTGTTAGTGAACTTAAATATGAAATTTATCACTAATAGCCATATTTTCAAGAAAATTACAATACCTATAATTTAATAGTTATTTATTATTATTTCAAATGTTCTTTCTTATTTTCGAATTGCGCAAATTCAGAAATAAGGAAGTACATTTGAAATAATAAGTTATACATTTATTATTTTAACTCATAAATAATAAGCTATTATTATTTCAAATGTTCTTCCTTATTTCTAACTTTTGCAGTGTGTGACTGTATGTATCCATACTGTATGTGCATATACTGTGTGTATATTGTATGTACACAGACAGTCAAACACTGCAAAAGTCAGAAATAAGGAAGAAAATTTGAAATAATAATAGCTTGTTATAATTTATAGTTTTAAATAATAAATTATTATTTCAAATGTTCTTCCTTATTTCCAAAATTCGGAGATAAGAATGAACATTTGAAATAATAACTATTAAATCATAGGTATTGCAATTTTCTTGAAAACATGGCTATTAGTGATAAATGTCATAGTTATTAGTCAGTTATTTCAAATATTCTTAGTTCTTTTCAGATTTCTGAATTTCAGATTTCCAAATTACCGCAATTGCCGAATTACCGCGATTGGGAAAAAACGAAAATTCGGAAATTGAGAATTTTGGAATTTGTCCAAATTGCCGAATTTTGCAAAATTCGGTAAAAACGAAATTCGGAACAAAACGAATTGCACAAGCCTAGTATCTACCTTTGAGGCCTTTCCATTTGCATGGTTCCATACAAGTTCCCTTCAGTGGAGATCCTGGCGTAATGGCACAAGTGCCTGAGTCCTCTGGAAATTGGATTCAGCTGAGCCAGAAAATCAGAGGTCCCCTGGCCTGGTAGCTTTGCTCTCTGGTTCTTTGGAAATTATAATTGCTGTGTTGTAAACAGCAGAATAATGAGAGGCTTTCCCATATCCCTATTACTACATGCTAGCAAAGAAGAATCCCACTAGAATTTAAAGGCAAACCAATTCAATGAGAATTTTTACACATTCATAAAAGTTTTATACATTTTATTGATTCATTAAAATTAACCCAGACAATTGGTCCATGAAAAGACAGGGATGACAACCCTCCATGAAGAGGTAGGGGCATACATGTAATCAATTGATAATAAAAAATATGGAGCTACAGGTGAACAAGATAAATAACCACTGTACTCCGCCTTGAACCAGCAAAGAGTAACTGACGCAATTTGAATTAATGGCAGATCTTCCTCAGGGGTGAGTGGCTACAATATAAGTTAAGATAACAATAAAAACCATGTTCAAATATATCTCATAATACTGACAATTCAATTACATTCATGTATATATTAGTACTGACCATTAGTCTAGGACACTTGTTGACAGAGCATCTGGCATCCACCAAGATAAACAGGCTACCTGACACCTTCCAATCCAACAAGGGGTAGAGGAAGGAAGCGAGCAGCGTGAATCTATGCATCAAAAGAGTGCCCCAGTTGGAAAAACAAAAAACACAAAGGGAATAACCCTCTGTGGGGGCTATAGAAAAGGGGAGGGGGCAAGGAGGAAAACAATGATTAGAAATGTAACACTACAGTGGTGGTGACTAATAAATCATGTACACAAAAAGAGATGTGAATATATATATATATATATATATATATATATATATATATATATAAATGTGTTCAACGCACCTGCACTCTAGTAGTCAAGAGGTAAAGGACTAATAGGATGACTCCAGAAAAATCAGTGTATAAATAAATAAAGTAACTGGATCCAAGGTTACTGCAAAAATAGATAGAGACACACATAATGGAGTTGCTATATAAGTAAGAGGCTCTATGGAGTAATGTATGTATGTACGCATGAAATGTCCAAAGGAATATACTTGGACTTACTGGTTCCTGGCAGGGCAAATTCTTTCTCCCCTTGTATTGGACAGTGGTCTCCACCAATGCCAGTCTGTCCAGGTGGGGAGGTGTCCTGGGACTGAGCTCTGTCTGCTGAGGGTCGCTGGACACTGGAGAAATCCAGACTACCGATCAATATCCTGACCTTCGAGTGATCAGACTTTGGATCATGGACGGATCGATGTTGGGGGTTCCCAATATGGTTCCAGTCGGACAATGCAACTGTGGCGGCCTATGACAATCACCAGGGCGGAACAAATAATTAGTTGGCAGCCCTGGCAGTAGACAGAATCCTCAGGTGTGCGGAACATCTCTTTCTAACCCTCTCCGATGCACGCTTTCCGGGAGTGGAATACTGACAGGCAGATGCCTCAGTCGGCTGGTGTTGGACCACGGGGTGGGCCCTGTTTCATCGGATATATCTCTGATGGGGCACTTCTGATGTTAGATCTGTTTGCGTCCCAGCTTAACAGAACTTTACCAAGGTTTTCTGGTAAGATCATGGGATCCTCTGGTAGGCCCTGCAAACGCTCTGGTGGCCCGTGGGGCAAGTATCGTTGATCTGCGCCTTTCCTCCTCTCCAGCTTCTGCTGTGGCTTTTGTGCAGGATCAAGGCTGTAGGGATTCCGATAACTCTAGTGATATCTATTAATATAAACTGTGAAAAAATTGATGCTAATTCACCCAAAATATAGTCATTTAAACATAATTTTCTGTGCAAACCAAGAAGCAACACAAACAATCCTCCAAAATCAGAAAAAATAAATAATTGAAAAGTTTCTACTCCATGAATGACAGTTCCATTTTTAAATGATAAAAGAAGTCCAATCGCCATGTGCAGAAAAAAATTCTATGAAGTGTTATTTTTAAAAGTGTTTCACCATAAAATCCACACCAAGTGAAATTCACACTCTCCGTACTATAAAAGTAATATCGCCGCAACAAAGTGGTAGCACACTTTTTGGATAAGGTCTATATCTCCTCACATTTCCCATGGGATCTCCATACAATAAAACTCAAAGAGAAAAAGTTTTTGATATCATAGCACAGTATGTTTATTCCAAACTGTATATATAAAATCAAGCAAATGTAAACTTACATGATTCTGGTGCTTAGATTAGCACCAAATATATGAGCTTTTTGGGTTTTTCCTTTATTGCGTGGCTCGTTCCTCACTTTCTTTTGCGTGCGTTCCACTAATCCCACGATCGTAACCACCGCTACCGGAAGTGACATGGACCAAACCGGCGGTAGCCTCAATGCATTTCGTGATATGTCACGTCCTCAGGAAGCTACCTCCACCCTATTTTCGGTGTCTTTTATACCCCATCTCATCTTTTCATTGGTCACCCTTTTTATGTATCCTTTGACCCCCTTTCTCAGTGCCGGTCTGCTCAATATATTTGGTATCTGATCTTTTACAATGCATATTTATCATACATTTTAAAACCGTGTTTATACACATTTCCAACTATTATTTATTAAAACTATATTACCTAGAAAATTAGAAATGAACTCCCTCCACTGGTTACTTTTAGGTAGTGATCGATATGATTTTACCCTTGTTCACTCAGATTTTTATTACCCAACTAGTCGTCATATCAAATTAATTTTAATGCATACAGTGCCATCTCAAAGATAATCTTGTATTTTGCTGTACAAAACCTTAGCAAAAAGTATGAGGAATATGAAATAATAAAAAAAATGAATATAAAAATAAAATAAAAATAATAATACATTTAAAATAAAATTACAAATAAAAATACAATTAAATGAAAAATAAAAGATAAAAAATAAAAATATTAAATAATTCAAAAATAAAAAGGGTGAAAATAGAAATAAAACAAAACAAAAATGACTAGGTTTTCAAAAATTGGAAAGATAACAATTTAAATCAATGTCAATATTAAGTCCTGCCGGAAATAAAGGTCCAGTCTGGTGTATCCACCAGGTTTCATTTTTTGAGATCTGTTTTCTCAGGTCACTTCCCCTCCAATGACTTATTACTTTATCAATTCCAATAAACTTTAAATCTTTAGGGTTCCTATTGTGTACCTCTCTAAAATGTTTTGACAAATTATGTTTTTTGCAGCCCTTCTTAATATTGTAAACATGTTCATTTATTTTCTTATATAAGGGTCGGGTGGTATGTTCTACGTATTTTAAATTGCATGAACATGTCAATAAATAGGTTACGTGTTTTGTGTGACAAGTGATAAACTTCTTGATGTTATATTTTTGTCCATTAGTTCTAAAAAATTCTTCCACCTTCTTCCTTTTATCACTGGTTGTTTTACAGGATATACATCTTCCACATCAAAAGAAACCATCTCTTTCTAAAAATGTGGGGGGTCTCTTGGGAGGGTTAGTAACATTTTTCGCTATCCTGTGACATATAGTCAGGACCCTTTGATATATGAAGGAGGGTTTGCTTGGGAGGATTTTACTTTCTTTTTGTAAAATGGCCAATACTTCTTTATTATTTATTCTATTTTTCTGTACTCAACATGATAACCTGAAATAAAGGCCATGTCCATTCTGTCTTGTTTTTATGGTTGTTTTTGTGTCTTCTGTAGGAAGTTTTTCTCTCCAGTTCTCATATTTCTTTCCTTAGTTTAAGAAATAATTTCTTTTTCTACCCCTTTTCCAAAAATCTGTTGATTAGTCTGTAAAAAATAATCTTCTAAGTCATGGCAATTTCTTGTAATTCTGATAAATTGACTTTTCGGAATGGCTTTAATCAATTTTGGATGATGGCAACTTTTTGTGAATATATAGCCATTCCTATTCACATCTTTAAAGAAAGTGCGGGAAATTAATTGTTGTTTTTTATGAATTCCAGATCTAAATATTGGAACTTTTCATAATCCCACTTAGCTGTCAGTTTAATTCCATAGGCATTATTATTCAGCATATTTAGAAAAGATTTTAGTCTCTCCTCCATACCCTTCCATATTATTATGATGTCATCTATGAATCTTCGATAACATACTAATTCGGGCCATACTTTGGAAATACTTCTTGTTTCCCACTTATTTAAAAAGATGTTGGCTATACTGAGTGCATAATGCTACCCCTCTTATTTGGTTATAAAAATCTCCTTGGTGCCAAAAGAAGTTATTGGACATCGCCATGTCCAATCCTTCCAGTAAAAATTGGATTTGTTCCTGTTTGATGTCAGTGAATTTGTGTAATGCCCATTCGGCTGCTTTGATGCCGTCTTCTTGTTTAATGACAGTGTATAGTGACTCCACGTCAACTGTTACCAGTAACGTGGAGTCATCAACCTGAACGGCATGTAGAAGATTTAAAACATCCTTACTGTCCTTAATAAAATATGCTGAGTAATAATGCCTACAGGGAAAAAGTTTAAGATAGCACCCCCGTCGGGGTCTTCTAAACAATAATATACAAGGGGAATAGTAGGGTCGTATTCACCCAATTAGCCACTCATCCAAATTGAGGATGGGGTCCCTAGGGCAAAAAACCTGATACAAAACAACTTTGTGTAATCACAAAAAGAGCCCGTAGGCGGGACACTCAGGGCATTAAAATTTAAAGTTTATTATTCTCAAATAGAAAGAATTAAAAAGACATTCACCATTGATGCATCATAAAAATTACAACGTTGTCAATATTCAAAGGGACAAGGTCAGCCAGCTGCATTCCACCATTCACCACCACACACCCTGCATTCACCCTCTATAAATGAGTGGGAAGTAGAAATTACTCAGATGGTGGCGTCTAGGACCACCTAAGGAGGATATGACCCCAAAGTCAGTTGTGGTGATGCAGGGACCTATGAACCCCACTGTGCAGGCTCCCAGCCAATGATGGCCACACAGGTGACAATAGAATCTGCACGTGCCAGAAGTGATCTAGTCCGTAATGGTTGATCCCAATGTAAATATGGGCAGGTTATGTAATTTGGTGAATCACATGCCATTCATCTCCCACAAGTTAAGGACCGACAGCGTCAGCATCATCCGTCTGGAGGCGGTCTTGCTGGTAGGAGATCCGGACTGCAGGGTGCAGTTATCCCGGCTCCCGGCCGTATCTTCGGATCCAAACGAAGGGCAGTGGGAGTGGTCGTGAAAGTCACGTGACCAGAGCCAGGAGCCAATATCACATGGGGGTGGTGGGGGTGGCCGTCTGAAGCGTGCCTGATGGACGGAATGATGCAAATGCTGACGCGTTTTGTCCATCAATCATGGACTTCCTCAAAGCAAGGGCGGGACTGAAGGAGGGGTGGTATTTATACATCAAAAATAATTGGGTCTGTAATTTCCCATATCAACCACTAGATGTCTCCAACACTCATTCGCCAAAAAGGTCATTCAGACATATTCAAAAGCAATTGGTTAATACTGATGCAGCACAGTCGATGGAAATAGAGACGAACAGACTAATCAGTGGCAGTCCAATCCGAAACCCGAAGCACACCACACATCTAGATACGATTACCCAGAAGGATAGTAATAAAGGTGCCAAAAGTAAATAATTAAATTATTATTAACAAGAAACAACTAGGAAGAGAAAGCCCCTCGGAAGGAAGAAACAACAAGGGAAGGAGACCAAAAGAGAATGAGAAAATAGGCCCATTAACATCCAATATATGGAAAAGATTAAGATATGGAAGTTGACACAAAGGGGTTTGAATGGTTATTAAATTTAAATTTGCTTGTAATTAGTGTGTGTGTATAAAAGGTCAATGAGTTTCTGGACTCCTGACAGACCCTTGCATCTTTCATCCAGTGCTGCACTGACGTTTCTGGATTCTGAGTCATGGGGATATCTTTTTATATCCCTTTCCTGTTTTTTACAGTTCAACTACCTTTTCCCTCAGATCCTTTGACAATTATTTTGCTTTCCCCATGACTCAGAATCCAGAAACATCAGTGCAGCACTGGATGAAGGATGCAAGGGTCTGTCAGGAGTCCAGAAATTCATTGACCTTTTATACACACACACTAATTACAAGCAAACAGATTGCAGGTGAGGATGGTTACCTTTAATAGCCATTCAACCCCCATTTGTGTCAACTTGTGTGCATGTTATGAGGCCAAAATCACCAGGGTATGTAAACTGTTGATCAGGGTCATTTGGGTAGTTTCTGTCGTCATTATGATATAAAAAGAGTGAACACAGTTGATTGATCAATCAATAAATAGCTTCAGCCAAACACTAACCATGAGTGAAAGAAATGTTTTTGTGTTCTTATTCATATTCTCTGAAAAATGGCCAAGAAATCATCAATTCTGCCAGGGTATGTAAACTTTTGAGCACAACTGTATATATATTAATACACCGCATGAAGTGGATTATATACTGTACACCACTGAATGCACTGTCTATATAATCTACACTGAATGCAGAGTATCAGAGTATACAGTATATATATATATATATATATATATATACACACACACTAGGCTGTATATATACAGTATATTAATACACTGCCTGCACTGACTGTATATATATTCTACACTGCCTGCCCTGTAATATATACTACACTAATATACTGTATATTCTACACTGCCTGCATAGCAATATATACTACACTAATATATATTCTACACTGCCTGCACTCTGTATATATACTACATTGACTACACACTCTATCCACTAACTAAACTGCCTAAACTCTCTCTAGTTCTCCACGTTAACACACTACATATGGCCGCTGTGTAAGCAACCTTGTATAACTTACGTTCAACTCGAACATCGGGACCATCCCTACATATACTCTATTTAAATGAAGGTCTGCTTTAAGGATTTTTTTCTTAATTTCGTCACATGACAGAAAACTTGTCCTCCCAGACCTGCCATCCAGCGCATGCACTTGTGGCCAACATGTACAGCAGCTTGTGAGAACTTCTCAGAGGAGGAAATATTTCACGTGCAGCTCCAGGCACATCAGACTCCACAATCATATCTTCACTGAAACAATCAATTGTAACAGGCAATCCACACACCAAGATTATGTGACACCAGTGTCTTATGTGGCACTCTGATCCAACAAGGATCCACACTAAGGTAAGAAAGACTCACATGCATGCATACATTCATCAGGAAAATTAGGATTAAACACATAGCACCCCTGAAGCCAATGTAGACTTATCAAATACAAGAAGAGAGATCTTTGAATGCAGATATGCCATATAACTACTAAAACACAATAGCTTACTCCGTAATAGCCAGGAAATAGCAAATGCATTCAGATCTATATGACCCTGAGATGACTGTCCCATCTCCACCCCAGTGATTGTACATCTAGATTTAAAGTAGAAGTCCATCCTAAAACTAAAATCCCTGCATCTACAGACATCGTAGATCGAAAATATCTAACCCTGTGAAGAAAAAAAAAAAATCAATATACATACCTTTTCTACAGGCGAACCCAATCCCACGCTGAGCTGTCAGCCGCGGATTTACTGTGGAGACGGTTGCAGAATTCGCGTCTGACAAGGGAAGCCCCATAGTAACTCTATGAGTGTCGTCACTCCCCATTCATTTCACAGCCGTTGTCGGCTGTCTCCTCTGCAGAGCTTATGCTGCTGAAGATCGGGTGGGATCTGTTTCAGAAAAGGTATGTATACTCATTTTTTCTTTACAGGGCTAGATAGGTTAGTGTTACAATGTGCATGTCTGTAGATGCAGGGATTTTAGTAGGGTGGACTTACACTTTAAAGACAAAATTTAAAAAAAAACTGCAGTATAGCTCTGTAATACGTGCACATTACACTATGGTTTATGTCTTTAAAGACCCAGCAAAAGCAAAAAAAAAAATCCTGTTGATATACCAGAAATGCACATCATAATGTCCCCCCTTCCCAGTTTTCTTTTGCTATATACTCAAACCCTTCCACTTTTTTAACATCTCAACAAAATAAAATAATTCTGTAGTTCCAAGGCAAAAACTAGGAAGGCACATTACTCTCCTTCAGTGTGCACAAGAGACATCTCTGAATTACTTATGCACTTATTAAACAGATATACCATTAAAATAATTTTGTTATATTAAACAGACCAAAAGAGAGCAAATAAGACAAGTTCATTGTTGGAGTTTACATACACCTTTAAGTTATGTTTTAACCACTTCAGCCCCAGAAGGATTTCACACTTTAGGACCAGAGCACTTTTTGCGATTCGGCACTGCGTCGCTTTAACTGATAATTGTGCGGTCGTGCGACGTTGTACCCAAACGAAATTTGCGTCCTTTTTCCCCCACAAATACAGCTTTCTTTTAGTGGTATTTGATCACCTCTGCATCATTTCTGATCACCGCTATAAACAAAAGAAGAGCGACAATTTTGCAAAAAAAAACCAAATTTCTTACTTTTTGCTAAAATACAAATCCAAAAAAAAAAAAAATAAAAACACATTTCCTGACAGACTCCATGGCAGCCTACGTGTGGGTTTAGTCCCGCCTCTAATACCCTATAGGACACCTCTCCCATAAATCTTTGCTCCTGGCCGGCGGCCGTGTTCCTTTTTTTGTCCTCCTCGCAGGACCGAGTAGATGGTCCTCTTACCTGAAGACTTCCTGCCACTGGTTAGCCGAGCTGCGACTCAGGAGATGGACAGTCGCATACTCCTATAAGCCCTAGCTACTAGCGGGGTATGGAGGGGGGATAATGGAAGAGCGCAGAAGATGCCTGGATGCCTAGCCACTGGCGGGTGGGCTGCGCATGATGGCCACTAGCCTAGCTACTAGCGGGCGGCCCTGTGTACCCCAGAGGATGGCCATGGGCCTCGGCAAGAAGAGTGGCAGCATCACGGATTATTTCTCTCATGGCAGCAGTGTTTGTACCTTTTGTCTTGTCAGGAGCTTTTCCCCTCTTTTTGTGTTCCCTGGTGGTCCGTGGCTGACAGGCATGGCGGCTGGTTTCGGAGTGCGTTCCAGCCGCCGTTCACTTCCTGGTTCGGGGCCTGCGGTGGTATTGCGCATGCGCGGGGCCGGATCGGGAATGAGGCTTGGTTAGCGCAGGCGCAGTGCGGCCGGAGTGCGCGCTGACGCAAGCGGTGACGTCACTGGTGGGCGCCAAATTTAAACTGCTAGAAGCCCGCGGTCATTGGGAATGATTGCGGGCTCCTGCGGCGACTTCCCCGGGCAGTTCTGCCTGATTCTGAGGTAGGCAGGGGCTGGCTGGACTCCGGGCTCCTGGGGGAGCCTTAGTGACTAACGGTGTTTGTTTTCTTGTAGCCTCCATGGAGACCGCCAGCACCAGGGACGCTTCACCGCCAGCTTGTGGCCAGCCCTCCCACCACAGGTACGCTCTTCTGGGTAGCCTGGGGGGGTGGGGGGGGGTAGGGTATGGCAGAGGCCTTTACCCTGACCCCTGTGTCTTCTTCTTCTACTTCTTGTTTTAGTTCCTCTAGGTCGGATCATCAGCGCAGTTCCCACAGAAGAAGTACTTCATCTAAGTCCCATGGCCGACATTCTTCTTCCAGATCTAAGCACCACGGGTCACCCTCCAGGTCAAGTCACCATGCTAGGGACCCGGTCCATCATTCGGCAACCCACTCCAGTCACCCGGCTGAGCATACCTGCTGGGGGTGCAGGTCACGGGCACCAATTGGGAGATCTCTCTGCGATCCCTGTTACGCAAAAGCTGCCGGTGAAAGAGGGGAGACGGTGCAGCTGGAATCCCTGGTCAAGAGGGTCGTAAAGGAGTCTCTGAAAGAGATAGAGACTGACAAAACCCGTAAGTCTCCTTCCAAACCTAGGGGCGCACCAGTGACAGAGCCGCAGGCTCCAAATATCTGGGAATTCTCCCAGCCAAGTCACCCCTCCGTGGACTCGTTAGAAGAGGATTCCGAGTCCGAAGAGCCGTATGGGGGTTCGATTTTGCCCTGGTCGCCCCGTTGGTCAAAGCTGTAAGAGATGCCCTGGATTGGGAGGATCCCTCAGTCACTCCTCCTAAACAGAGGAAATATTTCAAACAGCTGAGGAAGGACCGAGCTAACTTCCCCTTCCTTTCGGAACTAGGTAAAGTCATTTCAGAAGAATGGTCCAAGGTTGACAGGAAAAACTCCTTGTTACCTAAGGTCCTGAAGTTGTATCCCTTTAAGGAAGAGGAGGTCAGTCACCTGGAATCAGCTCCTCTAGTAGATGCGGCTGTAATGAGACTGGTCAAGCATGTCACACTCCCGCTGGAGGATACAGTCTCCTTTAAGGATGCCCTGGACAGACGGATCGACTCTGACCTTAAGAAGGCATATCTGTCTGCGGGTATGGCATGTAAAACTGCCCTGGCCCTGGCGGCGACATCAAAGGCAATGGAGCGGTGCACTGACAGTATAGACGAGACGCTCAGGAGTATCTCGGATGACGTGGCCAAGAGTTCCCCCATACAGGAACTCAGGCTGGCTACTGCCTTCCTGGGGGAGGCGTCCCTTGACCTTATTCGTCTTTTGTCTCGGGTTATGCTCTCGACCGTTACGGCCAAGCGGGCCTTGTGGCTTCGCCCATGGCAGGCCGACCCGGCATCCAAACAGGTGTGGTGCCGTATCCCATTTGAGGGTTCCTCTCTTTTTGGGAACAAGTTAGACGCGGCCATAGCCCGGGCCACCGGAGGTAAGTCGGGGTTCCTCCCCCAGGACCGGCGTGGGCAAGGCCGGGGACGCCCCTTCTGGAGGAAACAGAACAAAGACCGTTCCAGGGAAGCACGCAGCTACAGGCCTGGTCGGCAGTTCTACAGATCCTGGAAATCCAGGCAGGTGTCTGGCAAGAAGACGTCTAGAGGGGGTCCGACTGGTGAGGGAGGCCCAGTGAAATCCTTTTGAGATTGGGCCCGCCCAGGCATGTCAGGTGGGGGCTCGGTTGCTCCGCTTTCGACATGTTTGGGCGGCCTCAATCCGGGATGGATGGACCGTCAGAACGGTCTCCCAGGGCCATGCGTGGGCCTTCTGCAAGGCGCCCAGGCTGAAGTTTGTTCCCACAACCCTTTCTACTTCAAAAGCCAAAAGGGAGATCCTTTTAGCCTACATAGGATCTTTGTTGGCACAAGGTGCCGCAGTTCCTGTCCCGAACGAAGAGCGAGGACTAGGGATGTATTCCCCACTCTTCATGGTACGGAAGAGAAACGGCGCATGGAGACCGGTGATAGACTTGACACACCTGAACCATTTTATCAAGAAGCAGAGGTTCAAAATGGAAACGCTATCTACGATCCAACAAGCAGTCCAGGCCGGGGACTGGCTAGTCTCCATAGATTTGAAGGACGCATACTTCCACGTGCCGGTGGCAGCGGAGTTTCAGCAGTTCCTCCGGTTTGCCGTGGGGGAGCTCCATTATCAGTTCACCTGTCTCCCCTTCGGCCTATCAACTTCTCCTCGTGTCTTCTCGAAGGTCTTGTTGGCGGTAGTAGCTCTGTTAACCACTTCAGATCCGCGCTATAGCCAAAGTACGGCTTCAGCGCGGATCTGAAATGCCCGGAGGACGTCCATGGACGTCCTCCACTGCGCATGCTCCCGCGCGCCCCCGTCACCTCCTGCAGGTACCTGCAGGAGGCCCGTAAAGTCTAGGCGCGACTTCGGCATGAAACCGATATCGCGCCTAGACTTCACCAATTGTCTCGATGATGGCGGTTGTTCTGGAAGCTCTTCTGTGCTCCTCTTCAACTATCCGGCTTCCCCTCTGTCCACTTGACTATTACCTCGAGGGGGTGCCGTTTGGCCTCCTTGACGACTTTGAGGCGACGGTGGCCGTGCACCTTCATACGCAGGAAGTTTAGATACCTCTGATCGGTCAGGGGCCGGACCTGACGAACAACCTAGCATCTATCGCAAAGGTAAAACTTGGAGACGAAGAACTATTTTACCAAGTCCACACAGTTCAGACAGAGAATAT
>BLSH010295455.1:46520-62718 GCA_018402905.1 Glandirana rugosa
AAAACTCCGAGTGGTTACCAAATGTAGAACACCACTTGGGAGACATAAGTAAACATTAGGTGTGGCCAAATCAACTGTTTGGAACATCCCTAAAAAGAAAGAACACACCGGTGAGCTCAGCAACACCAAAAGACCCGGAAGACCACAGAAAACAACTGTGGTGGATGACCGAAGAATTCTTTCCCTGGTGAAGAAAACACCCTTCACAACAGTTGGCCAGATCAAGAACATTCTCCAGGAGGTAGGTGTATGTGTGTCAAAGTCAACAATTAAGAGAAGACTTCACCAGAGTGAATACAGAGGGTTCACCACAAGATGTAAACCATTGGTGAGCCTCAAAAACAGGAAGGCCAGATTAGAGTTTGCCAAACAACATCTAAAAAAGCCTTCACAGTTCAGGAACAACATCCTATGGACAGATGAGACCAAGATCAACTTGTACCAGAGTGATGGGAAGAGAAGAGTATGGAGAAGGAAGGGAACTGCTCATGATCCAAAGCATACCACCTCATCAGTGAAGCATGGTGGTGGTAGTATCATGGCGTGGGCATGTATGGCTGCCAATGGAACTGGTTCTCTTGTATTTATTGATGATGTGACTGCTGACAAAAGCAACAGGATGAATTCTGAAGTGTTTCGGGCAATATTATCTGCTCATATTCAGCCAAATGCTTCAGAACTCATTGGACGGCGCTTCACAGTGCAGATGGACAATGACCCGAAGC
Organism: Glandirana rugosa; assembly: GCA_018402905.1. NCBI lineage: Eukaryota > Metazoa > Chordata > Amphibia > Anura > Ranidae > Glandirana > Glandirana rugosa. Next base: position 47,246 of record BLSH010295455.1, read on the forward strand.
ATACTGCGAAAGCAACCAAAGAGTTTTTTAAGGGAAAGAAGTGGAATTTATGCAATGGCCAAGTCAATCACCTGACCTGAATCTGATTGAGCATGCATTTCACTTGCTGAAGACAAAACTGAAGGGAAAATGCCCCAAGAACAAGCAGGAACTGAAGACAGTTGCAGTAGAGGCCTGGCAGAGCATCACCAGGGATGAAACCCAGCGTCTGGTGATGTCTATGCATTCCAGAATTCAGGCTGTAATTGACTGCAAAGGATTTGCAACCAAGTATTAAAAAGTGAAAGTTAGATTTATAATTGTTAATTAGTCCCATTACTTTTGGTCCCTTAAAAAGTGGGAGGCACATATACAAATCGTTGTAATTCCTACACCGTTCACCTGATTTGGATGTAAATACCCTCAAATTAAAGCTGAAAGTCTGCAGTTAAAGCACATCTTGTTTGTTTCATTGCAAATCCATTGTGGTGGTGTATAGAGCCAAAAACATTAGAATTGTGTCGATGTCCCAATATTTATGGACCTGACTGTAAATTCCTGTAAGTACGAAGGATGTGAACGCTCAGCTTTAATCATCCCTAAAGCGCCATCTAGTGGTCGATATGAATACTACATTGTCTTCATTATAAACGCCAATATAACGTCTGCCGCTCTGGAGTTTATCCCGAAAGTCCGTCATAACGGCCCTTTACGTTCACTCCCAGGTGGGGAGCCGAGCCATCTTAAACATACTGGTCTTTCCTGGGCATGGCCGTTCTATCTTTCTTTCTCAGCTGGTCTATGCCGTTTGTTTATAAAGTTTATCGAAAAAAACGTGGTGTCCCTGGCGCCGGAAGTGACGTGTGCAGTGGCGAGCTGTGCTGTGAGTTGTCATCGCTGGTCCTGGACACTGGCAGGTACTTCGTGTTATGTTTAGACGACTAAGCTGAGGTGCCATTCTACAGCACTGCTTGTATTCATTGTAACTTCCTGTACACCGTGTTCTGTCATCTGCCTGCATGAGGAAATGTTATTGGGAATATAATGTGTGACATTCCTATTGGCTGAGCTAGATTTAATGGGTTCATCTTCTTATAATCACTGCATGTGCCTAAGTGTTTGCACTGGCTCTCCTCTCTCTATCTCAGTAAATATTACCCTGAACAATGAATTTAGGCTCACATATTTGAGTCTCTGTGCGGGTGCTTTTGCGCGGCACCAATTCATTTGAATGAGCTTCTGTACCTGAGGGAGACGCGGGGTAAAAAGTCACAGATCCTTCTTCTAACACACACCCGCATGCTGTGGGACCATGTAGTTTAACCACTTAAGGATCGGAAGGATTTCCCACTGTAGGACTAGAGCACGTTTAGCAACTTGGCACTGCGTCGCTTTAACTGACAATTGCGCGGTCGTGCGACGTTGTACCCAAACAAAATTGACGCCCTTTTTTACCCTCAAATAGAGCTTTCTTTTGGTGGTATTTGATCACCTCTACGTCATTTCTGATCACCGCTATTCACAAAAAAATAGCAACAATTTTGAAAAAAAAACACATTATTTTTTACTTTGATTCCTCCTATATTGTAATTGTACTGTCTACCCTAATATTGTAAAGCGCTGTGCAAACTGTCAACGCTATATAAATCCTGTATAGTAATAATACTTTTTGTTATAATACAGATCCAAAAAAAAAAAATAGAGAAAAATTAATTTATTCATCAGTTTTGGCCGATATATATTCTTCCTCATATTTGTGGTAAAAAAAAATCGCAATCGGCGTTTATTGATTGGTTTGTGCAAAAGCCGCGTTTACAAACCATTCATGGCGTTTTTACTTTTTTTTTTTACTAGTAATGGCGGCAATTTTTATCGGGACTGTGATATTGCAAAGGGCATGTTGGACATTTTTGACACTTTTTTGGGACCAATGACATTTATACAGCGATCAGAAATGTAAATATCCACTGATTACTGTATAAATGTCATTGGCAGTGAAGGGGTTAACTGTGTTCCCTAGGCGTGTTCTAACTGTGAGGGGGCTGGGCTGCCAGGGGCATAAGAGATCTAACTGATCCCAATGACAGGGATCAGTAGATCTCTTACATGCCGCCTGACAGAACGGGGAACCGCCGTGTTTACATCGGCAGTTCTCAGTTTTTCTTCTTTGCCAGGCAATCGCGAGTAGCCGGCAGACATCGAGTCTGCCTGACCCGCGGCCATACTGCTGCAGAGTGCGGTGGGCTCCCGCTAGCCGCGAACAAGCGAGCTGCCGTTTATAGACGATTCACAGGATCGTGCCACTCTGCAGCAGTAAATGTATGCGAGCCGGTCCGGAACCGGTTAAAGCAACCACCGCTGTATTCGAAACACACTGCAGTTGCGATCTGCAGCGGGTGATAATATTAATGACCCCCCCAATACAGTTTACCCTCACTGGATACCATGTGATCTGGTTGCAGTTGATTTCCAAAGTAGTGCATGCGCTACTTTGGTGCAGTGCGTTTTCAGCGCACAGGAATTGCATGTTCCTGTGTGATTCCCGGTGTGAACTGGCCCTCAAAATAGAATGTTTAAAGTAAACACGTGTCTACTAAAGCATTTACGTGTTCTTAAAGTGGAGCTCCACCCAAAAGGGGAGGCTCCGCTAGTTTGCTTCCTTCCTCCCTCCCTCCCTCCGCTGCCACATTTGGCACCTTTCAGGGGGGAAGGGGGAGCAGATACCTGGCTAAACCAGGTTCCCACTCCCACTTGAAAGGAATAACACACTCCTGCGCTAGAGTCAGCTGACTGTGTAGTGTCACAGGTGCCTGGTCAAATCATGGATAATCTCATAGATGCCTTGCTGCCCTCTAAGACTGGGGTCGTCCTGACAGTGCTGTGAGGATAGAAAAAAAAAAATGTGGGCACACTGGCCTAGTGCATTATCCAACAGATTTATTAAAAGATATGAATTAAACCGTAAAGATGTCTACTCACAAACTCCCACTTCCAGGTAAGACTATCTTAAAGCGGAGGTCCGGGCTAAAAAAAAAAATTAAAAGTCAGCAGCTACACATACAGTAGCTGCTGACTTTTAATATTAGGACACTTACCTGTCCTGGACTCCAGCGATGTCGGCACCCGCCGCCGATCTTCGGATCGGGGGACGGGTGCAGCCGCCTCCATCGCGGGTAAGGGAACCCGGACGTGTAAGCAGTACAGCTTCACGCCGGGCACCTTACCGCGCATGCGCGAGCTCTGCCACGCTCTGCTACTGGCCAGGCGGCCAGTAGCAGAGCGAGCAGGGAGGAGGGAGCCGGCTTCTGATGTCAGCGGCCGCGTCCGCCGGCCAGAACTCCCGGAAGTGTGGAAAAGGACACCTGTCTAAAGAAAGGTGTCCTCTTCCCCCTCCCCCCCGAAAGGTGCCAAATGTGACACCTGAGGGGGGGAGGAATCGAACCAGCGGAAGTTCCACTTTAGGGTGGAACTCCGCTTTAAGTTTATTTTATCCATTTCCCAAGTACCTTTTATTTGAACAATAAAACTAGTGCCATAAAGGTCCGGTCGAGATTCACCCTCGGCAGTATCTAGTCTATCTGACTGAAAAGCAGAGGGTCCATGTTCTCTGGTGAGTGGGGTCACAAGAGGGGTTCTGGCACCTTGCACTGATTTGTTTGGAGCACTTTGAAGCACATTATCACTTTCAAGAGCACGGAAGACACTTTATAGTCAAAAGTTTACTACACTTGCTGTTTATATTTTGCATTTCATAGCACTAAATGGACTATGTATGGACATTTGTGATCACATATTTGATATTAGTGATGCACTGATTTCTTGTCACATGTGCGGGGTAGGCGCTGCTTATCTTTATAGTTATTCGGGTCATGCAAGATGACAATGTTGTGCTGTATCTCTGGCACTGGCAAAGATCACTGGTGGATGGCTAGGGAGAAGTCCTGCATGAAAGGGTGTGTGCACAATGGCACCAAGCTTACCACCTCTCTGGCTGGCTCCAGTGACCGTCCATCTGTCCATGCACCCTTGCGGTGCTGGCAGTCACATTAGCGTCCTGGGCTTTCCTGGTAAAGGCACTTCCTGGCAGGCGGTATACTACCAGCATCATCCAGCAGAGGTTGCAGCTGTGCATGAAGATCCAGTCTCCATTCTCTTCACGCCGTCAAGGCTTCCGGAGTGATTACTGGCGTCACGGGCGGAAGTGACAACGCATTTTGCAGATGAATTGCGTAACTTTGTCTGGACGTCTGAGCGCTCTAAGTAGTTCATTGTTTCTTCCTGTCATTGTGTAACTGACTACCCATACGAGGTACATACAAGCATGCACTTTTTTTTTTTTTTTTTAATCTGTAAAAAGATTGTAAAAAAAATACTAAATGCACAAAGGCAAATTTATTCTTTAATTTAGAAGCATTAGACAACCGGCATGCCAGTCACCCACATAGCTGTATAGTTTATTTTCAATTTTTGCACTCATAGTTGTACTGCTAATGACAGGTTATTCTAACAGGTGCACACACAGAACATGTTCATATTTGTTGTGAATGTGTACTGAACACTGAACAAGCTACCATTTGCTACTGCTGTCAGTGCTGTATAAACTTTATTCAGTGCTATGTATTGTCAGTAGCACAGAAGCTTCCTGTCTGCAGCCAGAACAAAATCCAGTTGAGCTGAGCGCTGCACAGCCATCCACAGGAAGCCTTGAATTTTATCAATGAATACAAGGGTTCCCCTGAATGGCTGAGGTGAAGATGGTGACACGTATGCCCACCTCTCAACCTCAGCCAATCCAAAGAAGCTCTGTATTCATTGATAAAGATGTGTTTCCTATGAATGGCTGTGCAGTGCTCAGCCCTACTCAATTTTGCCCCGGCAGTAGACAGGATGTCTCCATATCTCAGCTGGAACACAGCACTGCATACTATATGTAGCTGATGCTACATAGTTTATACAGTGCTAGCGGTGTCTGCGACAATTGGCAAACTATTTAAAGTGAAAGAAAAGATTTTTTTTTTTTTTTTTTTTCACCTGCACACATGCTTCAGAATGATCTGTTGTAAGTCAACTTCAAGATGGACGTAAAGCCTAGTACACACTAGTAGTTTTTTTTTTTATTCAACCCAGTGGGCTGAACGAAAAAAATACTGAAGAGCTCAGGAGGAGCCACTGTACTAACAAGTACAGCAATCGCCTCCTCTGAACTATTCTGTTCTGACAGGACGACTGCCCCCTCGCCAGAACACACCAGTCAGCGCTCTCGGATGCCGATCAGCAGACCTTTTACAGTCATGCCCCTTTGACAGAAGCTGGCTGAAAATCGGACGGCAGCTGGTCTGACAGAAGCTGGCTATTCAGCCAGCTTCTGTTGGACCAGCTGCTGCTCGATATTTGGCCTGTGTTTAAGGCCCTTAAGGCCCCATTCTGAGCGTTTTGCAGCTTGAAGCCTGAAGCTTCAAAACGCTGGAGGGGAAAAAAATCAATTATTCTCTATGGAGTCCGTTCACATCTCCACTCCAAAATGCCTAAAGCCAAACGCCTGAAGCTCAAAAAAGTTCTGGAGGTATTTCTGTAGCTCGATTTGGGCGTTTTTCTTACTTTTTACATTGGTGACCTTTTTGACCTGTACAAAAACGCAGCAAAATTGTGGTAAAACGTGTGACTTTCTACCTGAAACCGATACACCCAGGTGTCAATCCAGCCTTACACTTCAGGTGTGAAAAAAATCTGTTTGCACACATATGAGGATCCAGATGCAGAGAATAATACAGAGGTCAACTTTAAAAAAAATAATTTGACACTACACTACAGACTAGATAATAATAACACACTTTACTACAGTTATGTTTAAATGAGAAATGGAAAATAATTTTGTAGACGTCTGACTATCAATCCGCCAGGTGCCAATAAAAATAACTGCATGTCCACTGTGGCACGCATGCCTTAGGTTGCTGACCCTTCTGTATACTTTACTGATGTAAAAGTCAGTGGGTGAAAAGAGTGAGCCCTGCGAGGACCAAGACGATCTACACCTTTGTAAGCATTGGTTTCCTCAGTGGACAATTTCTCTGGAACAGAGTGCTGTGACAGGAGAGTATTTGTACTCTTCTTCTAAAGGAGGCGCTTGCCTGTAAAAGTTTTGTATAGTGAAAACTTAAGGTTAAATTAACAGCTTTGTGGTGCAATTTAACCTTTGGCAAATGTTAAAGGGGTTCTAAAGGTAGAAGGTTCTTTACCTTTATGCATTAAAGTAAGAAACCTTCTGGGTGCAGCTCCCCCCCCCCCCCCATGCTAACCTGAGCCGCACCTTGATCCAGCATTGTGCAAGAGAGCAGAAGCTCTCCTGGGTCTCTATTCTCATTGGCTCACAATACTGTCAATCACAACATGTGGGGATAGGGCAGGGGTGAGCCATGCTCTCTGAGTGTTCACAGCCGCGCGGCTCGAGCGAGCGAGCCTGCTCAAGTGCCCCCATAGCAAGAAGCTTGGGATCCAAAAAGAAGAGGATGGGGGCTGCTTAATTACAGGATAATATTTGTCATTTAAAAAAAAAATCACAACCTTTAGAATCGCTTTAAACATGCATGGAGGTGCACCATTGTCACAGGCTTATTTTTACAACATATTAAATTCACATTTAACCCATTGCAGTCAGTATGCCTTTTAGATGGTTACAGCGAGATATCTAATGGAAGCTGCTTCTGTATGTTACTGTACACTACTACTCTGTGTGTCACAATGTTAAGAAACATTTGTGTGTTTTGTACATCCACTAACACTTATCAGGTTAACACAGGCCATTATCATGATTTTTTTGAATTAACATGTAATGCTCTGATGTAAACAAGAGATTTTTTTCTTTTTAGATGTCATATATATCTTCAGTTGGGGATATTAGTCCGATATGTCATCTTGTGAAAGTGAGAACCAAACAAGCAATTCGAGTAACAGAGATCCAGAGAGAATAAGTAGCTGTGACAAATCTGATCCATGCACTTGTGATCTTCCATTTTATGTCTGCGAGTTTGTGGACAAAGAGGTTGGAAATGATTTCAAGTCTCTACGAAAGGTAGCTGCTCTTATAGAGACCATATCAAAAGAGACCAAACATCTAGAAGAACAGGTATACTGGGGTTTCCTTTGCCTTTTACATTTTGTGTTTTTCCATTTTGTCAGTTGTGTAACTAGGGTGGAAATGTTTTTTTTTCTCTTTTTAATTCAGTAAGAACTGACAATACCATAGAATACATGCATGGAAAGAATGGGGCATTGAACCAGTACATTTGGATTGTGAATGCAAAGCTTTTTAATATAAAACAATCGCCACTCCAAAATTATATTTTATCAAAAAAGGAATAATAATGTGTTACTTTTTTTGAAAGTTGAATATTTTCCCTGGAAAATGCTAAATATGTAATAAAGGGGTAAGGGCAGGTTATCTGTATGATAAGGATGGTGACACTTTACACTTTACTCTAGGTCCTTACTGTATCTTCTGAGGCTCCAAAGCGAATTCAGGCTGCTTTAAACAATGCCGAGGAAAGCAAGTCCTTTCTTGCTGCTCTTCTGGAAAGAGAGACGAGTATGTCTCAGTCCATCAACAAACACCTAATGGAGGCTGCACCATGGATGGAGGATCTAGGAGCCCTAATTCAGCAGATTGGTGAAGTAGAACGGCATCTAGCTTACCTGAAATGGATCTCTCAAATAGAGGAGCTAAGGTGAGCAGTTAATAACTAAATAGCTTTGTTCACAGTTTTTGGTGAACATGGCAGCTACCTGCTTTAATAGTTTTCTGAACTTGTAGAGGTTTATTGTGAGCACTGTTTTCTTTCATCTCTCCAGTGATAACATCCAGCAACATCTGATGACCAACAATGTTTCCGAAGCTACAAATACAATGGTATCAATGGCTGAGCTAGCTATTAAGCTTCAGGATTCATCCTGTACTCATCTGCTAAAATTCATCTGTTCCACTGTTCAGTTCTGGCACAAAATTCTTAAGGACAAGTTAACAAGGTTATTATGCCTAAATGTTTAGTCTGTAATAGCATGTAAACGTGACATACTCGAGGTCCGTGTATTTGCTAATTGTATTCTTCTTTTTCTGTAGTGATTTTGAAGAAGTGTTAAATCAGTTACATTGGCCTTTTGTGAATCCTCATCAGGCACCAACATTAGTTTCCTCATCATCTTCCTCAGTTGGAGCTAATGAAGTTTACTCTAATCTACAAACACTCTTCACTCAACTTCTTAAGCTTCAAGTTTCGTATCCTTTAGAAATCAGGCCAGTGAAGACTGTTATTGGAAGTAAAGTAACAAAGGAGATCTGTATTTAAAATAAAAACATTTAGTTAGTTGTAGGTACACATAGTATTAGGAAGGAGTATTACAAGTTTAACCACTTGCTTACAGGGCACTTTCACCCCCTTCCTGCCCAGGCCAATTTTCAGAGCTGTCACTCTTTGAATGACAATTGCGTGGTCATGCAACAAGGTACCCATACGGCATTTTTATCATTTCTTTTCCGACAAATAGAGCTTTCTTTTGGTAGTATTTAATCACTGCTGGTTTTTTTTTTTTGCTAAAAAAAAACGAAAAAAGACCGTAAATTTTGAGAAAAAAAAACAAAACCATTTTATAGTTTGTTATAAAATTTTGCAAACAGTTAATTTTACTCCTTCATTGATGTGCGCTGATGGGGCTGCACTGATAGGCACTGAAACGTAGCACTGATGGGCATTGATAGGTGATACTGAAGGGCACTGATAGGTTGCACTGGTAGGTGGCACTGATGGGCATTGGTAGGTGGCACTGGTGGGCAATGATTGGCGACACTGATATGCACTGGCATGCGGCTCTGGTGGGCACAGATAATGCGGCAATCCTCTCCCTGTTTGGGACTGATGCCCCTTTGACAGAAGCCAGTGGTCAGATTTGTTTTCAGAAAAAAGCCGATTTACCGAGCTTCTCTTTACATCACGTGATCAGCTGTCATTGGCTGACAGCTGATTACATGGTAAGGGGCCAAGTCTCATTGACTCAGTGATCACAGAGCATGCCCCGCAGGGGGCATGCAGAAAGCTTGTGCACGGGAGGACGTCTATTGACGCCCTCCCGGCAATTAAGGCCCGCTCATTCGGCTATAGCGCGGGCGGGAAGTGGTTAACTTTGTCATAAACACAGTACCTTATTAATAAAAGTGAATGAAAAAAAATGATCTCAGAATGACTGGACTGTAATGGAATAGTAGAAAGTCACATTTGATATCGTCCTGTGTAAGTTTAATGTGACTGCTGTTTTGGCACACACGCTGATTTATACAGATCTCTCCCTAGATAATATATGGTAAAGGCTAAGCTCACCTTTTTTTTTTTTTCCTTTCTAAAATCCAGCTTCCCTATGTACCAATATACCATTAATGTACCTAAGTTGCAGAAAAATAAAAGCTTTATTTGATTTTGAACAAGGTCTTACCTTGGGATGGAGAAGCCAGTAAGTCACAGGAAGCAGTTCACCAGCTGACCTCACTGGCACACACCCTTCACCCATCAACTACATTGGCACAGCAACCCAGGCATTCTTCCAGGCGTGCATTTGTCCAGCTTCCCCAGCATCCCTCCAGACAGGCTCAGGCTGCATGCTAAACTCCCTGGGGTCGCAATGCAGCCCACAGGACACACGTGATGTAGTGCAAGGGCCAGTTTGGATACAGAGTGATTGGATAGATGGTGTGTCCTCCTATTATATCATTTTGGTAAATCTAAAGGAGATTTTACAGAGATTGTATAGTGTATGGCCACATTTAAACACCTAAAATGACCTGGTTGCACTTTCAGTGTCATTGTTAACTGCACACCAAGCACAGAAGCAAACTCGCATTTTGCCACATGGAAAAACGGGTGACAAACGCAGCAAAATGTACAGGAAAAAAATATGGAACTCGCACCACGCCAAAATGTCCCATGAGCTACTTTACCACATGTAGCACAGCCCATGGAAATCAACGGGCTGCACTTCCATTTAAACAAGAACAAAAAGGCTCCATTTGCATCTGTGTGTTTCCGAATGCATGGCAAACCACACATAAAATGTGCATTTTTGCCATGCGTTTTCAGAAATACTGCAAATGTGCCTCGCGTTTTTGTTGTCATTACATGTTAAAATGAAAGATAGCTGCTGACTGGTTGCCATGCACAGCTGTTCCGGTTTAGATAAATTCACCGCGCAATTGTCATTCAAAGAGTCAGTGAGGTTCCTGTTGACAGCTGAAGTGTAAGGCAATTGGAGCTGTCAAAAAAAAAAAAAAAAGCAGCCAAGCAATGTTTATCAACAACATTGCTCAGCTGCTCTGCCGAAAGATAAAAAGAAACATTGTTTCTTTTTTGTATCTTGCTGTTTTTCTATTTACAGATCAAAGGGATGAACTCTGATGTGCAGATGAAGTCAGTTTAAAGCAACCTGTGAAGTAAAAAAAAAAGATATATTTTTGTTCTTTATTAACCACTTGACGACCACCTTTGCATACATAAATGGCGGCAAGTTGACTCCGCTGCGCAGACCGCCGTCTATAAATGGTGATCCGCGCGCTCTCATGCCCGCCGCACTCTACCTAAGTGTGGCCGCGGGTCGGGTGGACTCGATATCTGTCAGCGTCCTGCAAACCTCTTCCAGAGAGGAAGAATGCGGGCATGACTGTGATCAGGATCAGTTAGATCTGTCATTCCCCTGCCAGCCCAGCCCCCGCACAATTAGAACACGCCTAGGGAACACAGATAACCCCTTGATTGCCCCCATCAGGTTAACCCCTTCTCTGCCAGTGACATTTATACAGTAATCGGTGGCTATTTTTAGATCTGATTGCTGTATATATGTCAGTGGTCCCAAAAAAGTGTCAAAAATGTCTGATCTGTCCGCCGCAATATTGCAGTCCCAAATAAAAACGTAGATCGCCGCCATTACCAGTGAAAAAAAAACGTTAAAAACGCCATAAATGAATTCTCATGGTTTGTAAACGCGGCAACTTTTGCGCAAACCAATACGCGCTTTTTCCGTTTTTATTTGTCAAAAATATGAGGAAGAATATATATCGGCAAAAACTGATGAATACATTTCTATTTTTCAAAATTTTCGCTCTTTTTTGTTTATAGCGCAAAAAATAAAAACCACAGAGGTGATCAAATACCACCAAAAGAAAGCTCTATTTGTGGGGAAAAAAGGACGTCAATTTTGTTTGGGTACAACGTTGCACGACCTTGCAATTATCAGTTAAAGGGACGCAGTGCCAAAACGCAAAAAGTGCTCTGGTCAGGAAGGGGGTAAATCCTTCCAGGGCTGAAGTGGTTAAATGTTCCTCTGTTAAACCCCTTATTAACCCTTAGTTTACTCTAACCAGCCTTAATTTACTACTTATTCTCCATTTAATTATTATTTTCCTGATGATTTTTTTTTTTATTCACTTCTACTTTATAAACTCTAAAAATGGTTGTTAACCCACCACTACATGTTTCTATTATCCACACTCTTTATTACTGTAATGTCCCCTGTGACTGTCCTTTATGTAAATAACATTGTATATACCTTGTATACAGCTCATCAGCGCTGATTGGCCACTTGTCTCCCCTCTCTGCCCGACATATGCAGTGGGCGGGGTCAGGGACTCCCCTCTGACGTCAGTCAGGAGAGAAGCGGCCCCGCCCACTGCATATTTCGGGCAGAGAGAGGAGACAAGCGGCTGGTCAATCAGCGCTGATGAGCTGTATACAAGGTATATACAACATTATTTACATAAAGGACAGTCACAGGGGACATTACAGTAATAGAGTGTGGATTATAGAAACATGTAGTGGTGGGTTAACAACCACTTTAAGAGTTTATAAAGTAGAAGTGAACAAAAAACAATCATCAGGAAAATAATTAAATGGAGAATGATGATGAGCGCTCTGTATACAAGGTATATACAATGTTATTTACATAAAGGACAGTCACAGGGGACATTACAGTAATAGAGTGTGGATTATACTAAAATATCAATGATTTGAGCAGCGGGACATAAGGGGGCGGTGTGGGCACGGAGCTGTGAGGGGGAGAGGAGAGAGGGGAGAGAGCACACAGCACAGGCTGCAGATGATGGAGACACGCACTGACTCCTATATCGCAGCTTGGCAGCCATGATATTTCGGAGTCAGTGCAGAGAGGGGAGGGCAGAACCTGGCAGGACCAGCCAGGTATTACAGGTGATCCAGGGGGTCAAGTTACATAGCACAAGCGCTGTGCTGTATAACATGCTTTAACCACTTCAGCCCCGGAAGGATTTCACACTTTAGGACCAGAGCACTTTTTGCGATTCGGCACTGCGTCGCTTTGACTGACAATTGCGAGGTCGTGCGATGTTGTACCCAAACAAAATTTGCGTCCTTTTTTCCCCATAAATAGAGCTTTCTTTTGGTGGTATTTGATCACCTCTGCATCATTTCTGATTGCCGCTATAAACAAAAGAAAAGCAACAATTTTGCAAAAAAAAACCCAAATTTTTTGGGTTTTGGCCGATTTATATTCTTCCTTATATTTTTGGTAACAAAAATAAAAAATCGCAATCGGCGTTTATTGATTGGTTTGCTCAAAAGTTGCCGCGTTTACGGACGATGAGAATTAATTTCTGGGGTTTTTTTTTTTTTTTTTATTGTTTACTAGTAATGGCGGCGATCTGCGTTTTTTAGCGGTACTGCGATATTGCAGCGGACATGACGGACCATTTTGACACTTTTTTGGGACCATTGGCATTTATACAGCGATCAGTGCTATAAAAATGCACTGATTATTGTGTAAATGCCATTGGCAGTGAAGGGGTTAACCTGCAGGGGGCGCTCTAAGGGTTAAGTGTGTTCCCTGGGCGTGTTCTAACTGTGTGTGGGCTGCCCTGGCTGGGGAAAGGGGATGATCACGGCTTCCATATACAGGAAGCCTGTGATCACCGCCCTTCCCCCTCTATGAGAACGGAGATCCGTGTTTACTTACACGGACCTCGTTCTCTGACTGCGGGGGAGCCACCGCGGGTAGTCGGCGGCGATCGAGTCCGCTGTATCCGCTCTGTGGCCCCCTCCCGGACACAGTGAGCGCGCGCGCTCACAGCACTAGTTGTCGCAGCGGCGGTTTGCGATAACGAGCCACTTTGTTGCCGTCAGACTGCGGTCGGCAAGTGGTTAAGGAAACAGGATCTTTATTTTTATTTTTTTGGGTTAACAAACGCTTTAATATTTAAAACTTTTTTGTTTGCTTTGTTCTTGATATCTTGTTTTTTGTATATGTTTCACGTTGAAAAAAAAACACAACATTTAAAAAAATAAATGTATTTAATTTGTAAATGACTTTTCAGTGCTTTGTACCATCGCTGACAGCTGAAGTATAAACAAAACAGTTGTGGTAGGTAACGGTAATTGATACTATCAAAAAAGTTTCGGTGCATCCCTAATTGTATATAACAATGGAGAAATTTGCCAGCACACAATGGATCAACAAGAAAGCGTCTAAAAATGTTTTTTGTTTTTTTTAATTATTCTTGCATGATCACATCACACAACAGTGCAACGTTTCGGAGTCACGCAGGACCCCTTTGTCAGGCATGTGATGACGAAGAGGTCCTACGTGACTCCAAAACGTTGCACTGTTCTGTGATGTGATCATGCAATAAAAAAGCATTTTTGGGCGCTTTCTTGTCGATCCATGGTGTGCTGGCAAATATCTCCATTTTGACATTAAACCAGTTTCCAGCTGGTCGTTGCTGCAGCACCCAAACCTTTGAGAGCTCATGCCAGGAACGTGTGCGATGGGAATATAGCACATTTCACTTTTTAGAAAACGTGCTGTATGCAGCTCGTGACTTTTGCCATTAAAAGCTTTTAATTAGTCAGCCATGTTAAAAAATATTACATTTAATTTTTAATTTGATCAAGAGTATACAGATATTTTAGAATGCTTGTTGGAATGCCAGTATTACTAGTCACATTTGATGCACGTACTTTTTTATTAAAAGAAAACATTTAGCTCACTCAATAATATTGTGTGTCAACGTTATTTTCTTAACATGTAACCTTAGAGATGAACTAATAAGTAAACCTAAACAGATGCCAGATAAATTTTCCCTTCCATCCTCTCCTCCTATCATTCTTCCTATGCAGATTATGTTAGCTCCTCTGCAAAAGAGGTTCCGCTATCATTTTACAGGCAACAGGCAAACTAACCTTTTAAGCAAGGTGAGTATGCATTGGGTCCATATGGTTACTCTTGCTGTCGCAATGCTGGTATAGAGTTTAAACCATTGCCATATGAGTTATTTAATAGACAACTGCACCTTTGTCAATATTTTAACATACCTAGCACACCTATTAACCCCTTGGAGTTGGTGCCTGCTGGCCCTTTCAGGGATTTAGAATGCCAGCGACAGGCTTATGTTCATGTGACTGCCGTGGTTGGCTGCCAGCTGCCAGTTGCACTCGGCACAGCTCTATTTGCACTAATGCGCGCAAATATGCGGCCGTTTGGCACCAAGGCCCACCCGTCGAGAGGCTACATATTTGCGTGCACTCGGCGCCAAGAGGTTAAATCTGTAATATAAATGCTATACCTTTTCTCTAAATGAGAGATTTTGCTATGGTCGGTCTAACACAACTCTGTTGTTAAAAGCATAAAATGGTGACCACTTACATTACTACTAAAGTTGGCTATATGCTACTAGATTTTCAAAAGAAAATTCATAATCAAATTTTCAGTACATTCAATGGCTTCATTAATTTCGGTCAAAATTAGTTTAACCACTTCAGTACCATGCACTTAGAACACTTCCCTACCAGACCAATTTTCAGCTTTCAGTGCTGTTGCGATTTGAATGAGAATTGCGCGGTCGTGCAACGCTGTACCCAAACAAAGTTTTCATCATTTTGTTCCCACAAATAGAGCTTTCTTTTGGTGGTATTTGATCACCCCTGCGGTTTTTATTTTTTGTGCTATAGAAAACAAAAAGACCAAAAATTAAAAAAAAAAAAAACATTTTCTTTGTTTCTGTCACAAAAGTTTGTATAAAGTACATTTTCTCCTTCACTGACGGGCACTGATGAGGCTACACTGATGGGCACTGATGAGGCTATGAAAACACTGTCTTTGTTTCTTTTACAAAAAAAAAAAAAATTAAAAACCAGAAAAACAAAAGATATCGTGTTTTTTATTTTTGGCGTCCCCACTAGTTTATGGTGGTTTTCTTTCGAGATAAACACCCTTGTTTTACTACTTTTGAAACAAACCCATGTCGCAACGTGCTGGCGCGTTAAGAGTAAGTTTAGCGTTGTCGTGACTTTCGACTTTTAACCAGACCATCCCTTCACAAGATTCACGTACCATGACTTCACCAATTTGATTAAAACTGGCTTTAATTACTTCGGTAACTTACATGACTTTTAAACTAATACTTAAAAGAAAACTTTTAGATCATCGTATATCGG
>BLSH010295455.1:74269-94376 GCA_018402905.1 Glandirana rugosa
CCTAGTCGCTCGTGGTCTAGCAGTGTGACCAATCACCCGTGGCCCAGCCGCCCGTGTCTCAGTAGTCCGTGACCTAGTCGCCTGTGTCCTAGTAGTCCGTGTCTCAGCGGTGCCCACTAACCAGTGTGACGATCTGGTGCTCGCTGATCCCGTGCCTGATGACCCAATGCCTACTACCCAAAGTGATAATCCAGTGCCTGCTGACCCGATGCCTGTGGATGTTTGGCTACCTAATGCCCAGCTTGCCACTATTTTTCCCCGACTTGATGCCCAGGCTGATTTTGATGTCCCTATGTTGCCTGCCCCCACTGGTTTCAGGCCCAATGTCTGGCTAGCTGTTGGTACCGGACTCAGGCCTCCAGACCCTGGTGGTGGTGGGTTTGTCCCAGTACCTGACTTGGGTGACATGCCGCCCAGCAGGTTAAAGATCTCTGGTCGGAGAAGGGTATTAGAGTCCACAGACACGGAGGGGATACTTTGCTGGACTGTTCCTGCACCCACAAGGACTCTGCAGTTAACAGCAGCATGGAGCGTCCGGAGGCCGCTCCTCAAGGAGGGGGAACTGTCAGGACCTGTGTCCTTGCTTGGGTCACCTGCTGGTGGCAGTATTGAGAAAACCAAGTGGTGTAGTTCTGGTGGCCACCAGCGGGTGTCTCCCAGGAGATTGAGCTCATTAAGCTGCACCTGATGGGTCTGCTGGGACTATATAAGCCCGCCTTGCTCCCTGTCCCATTGCTTCAGTGTTTTCCCTGTAAGCTGTGTCCATGCCTGAACCTGACCTGACCTGCTCTGCTCTGATTCCTGATCTACGATCCAGACCCAGAGACTTGATTCCTGAACCTGTTCCCTTGCTCTCTTTCTGTTCCCGGTACCTGGCTCCCTGCTCCCCTTATCTGGTATCCCTGGTTGCTTATTGTGTATATGTGTGTGTTTTCTTCATTTGGATTTAGTTAGTCAGATAGGTGTTTATTTTGGGGTTTGCTGTGTTCATCTTGTACTTGCTCATTTGTGTTTGCTGGTGTTTGGTGTTGGAAGTGTGTGTTATTTGTATAATAAACATATTGGTATTTTCACCTTACACCTGGTCCTGATTCCTTCAAGTGCAGCCAACTGATCTGATTATCCCTGCTGGATACCTGCATATGGTATCCCTGACACTAGGTTTCTACCCGCCATCGTCTTTTCTAACCTTATCCATGATTTGGTCGAGACGTCATGGTGCCAATTTAGTATTCGCACCAAGGATATGGCTTTATAATAAGAGATGATGTCTGGCAAGCCAAGTCCTCCCTCTACTTTAGATCTACATAGGAGGTCATGGGATAATCTTGGCTTTTTGCCCTGCCAGACAAAGTTCACAAACTCTTTGTGTAGTTTTTGGAAAAAGGCCCGGGGAAGGGTTATGGGTATTGTGTAAAGTAGGTATATTATTCTCTGTAGTACAGTCATCTTCAGGGCACTGATTCTCCCAAACCAAGTAAGGGGCAGATCACGCCAAGTACGGAGGTCATGTATTATCCCGGTCAGCAGTTTACCATAATTGAGGTTATAAAGGAGAGTCTGGTCAGGGGAGATGTGAGTCCCTAGATAAGGGAGCGAGTGCGTGCACCATCGAAGAGGAAAGGATTGTTGCAGTGATTTAGTCATCGCAGACGGGAAACGTATCGGTAGGAGCTCCAACTTATCGTAGTTTATTTTGAAGTTTGAAATGTGCCCAAATTTACGAACTTCCGACAACAACACTGAGAGGGCAATCACAGGCTTCGATAAATAGAACAAGTCGCCGGTGTTAGCCGACAGCTTGTGTTCTGTAGGTCCTATGGTGACCCCGGAGATGTTATTATTAGCTCTTATCGTGTGGAGAACAAGCTCCAACACGAGGGCAAATAAAAGGGCGATAGCGGGCACCCCTGCCTGGTCCCATTCCGTATCGCCAGAGGCTCAGAAAGAACTCCATTGACTTTGACCCGGGCCACTGTCTGACCGTACAGGGAGTGTATCCATCCCAACATTCGATCCCCCAATCCCAGTCCACGCAACACCGAGAACATATAGACCCAATCTACCCTGTCGAAGGCTTTCTCGGCATCCATGGATACCATGACACTTGGACGCTGATCTGGACCATTCTGCGCCCAATGTAGGACAAGAAGGGTCCTGATCGTGTTGTCCTTAGCTTCTCAGCCAACCATGAAGCCCGTTTGGTCCAAATGCACCTGGTCTCTTACATGATTCTGAAGGCGGAGAGCTAGCAATTTAGCTAAGATTTTAATATCCGCGTTCAACAGGGAGGTGGGTCTATAGTTCGGACAGGATTGGGGATCTTTCCCCGCTTTGTGTATGACTGAAATATGCGCTAGAAGGGCTTCTAGGGGCAAGGGGTTATTGGCAGTGAGAGAATTAAGATAGGAGCATAGAGGGGTCACCAGTGCGGAGAGGAATTTTTTATAATATGAATTTGTAAAGCCATCCGGACCGGGGCTTTTGCCCGCCGGGAGGGCTGCCACCACTGCTTCTATCTCCTCTTCAGTAAAGGACCTCTCCAGCTCCTCCAGGACCTGGGAAGGGAGGGTGGGTAATGCTGACGCCTCCAGGTAGGCCTGGATTTTTCCGTTCATGTACTGAGGGATCTCCTGTATTGGAAGTTGGTGGCAGGTTGTATAGGAACGTATAATAGCGCTGGAACTCTATTATCTGCCTACCGTGTGCCGTTAAGCTATGTACATGCCGAAGCGTTTGCTGTTTCTTTAACTGTCGTGCTAAAAGCCGTCCACATTTATTGCCATATTCATAGAAACGATGGGCATAAAAACTTAATTTGTTCTTGGCCTTCCGGTCCAGGCAGTGGCAAAGCTCTGTCCGGAGGACAGTTAACCGCTCTGCAGTAGTCGGGGCAGGAGTAGCCTTGTGTTTCAGTTCTAAATCATGGATCTGAAATCCACTATTTCCTTCTCTCTATGTTTTTTGATGCGGGACATAAATTCTCCTCGAATCACCGCCTTATGCCCCTCCCAGACAGCCCTATTAGATGTCTCTCCTGGGGTATTGAGTTCAAAGTAATGTCCCAAGGAGTGGGTGACCGTGTCTACCACTCCAGGGTCATCCAATAGCCCCTCATTCAGTCTCCAAGTCCTCTCCACCCGGTGGACCGTAGCCCGGTCGAGTACTAGTCTAATCGGTGCATGGTCCGATATGGTTATTGACTCTATGGAGGAGGAGCAAACCTTCCTCAAGTAGAATTGGTCTACGAAGAACATGTCCAGGCGGGAGTAAGTATCAAATGTTTTAGAAAAGTAACTGTAATCCCTGTCCTTTGGGTGGAGCACTCTCCAGGTGTCCACCAGGTGGAGGGATCGGAGACTATTCTTGACATGCTTAAGTACTCAAAAGGAGAGGGCCGATTTACCAGTTGAGGTATCTATGTCTGGGTTAAGGGTGATATTAAAGTCCCCCCCTACGATCAGCAGTCCCTCCCGGAACCGTTCCAGCTTCCTAATAACCGATGATATAAAATTAGTCGACCGTATGTTGGGGGCATATAAGTTGGCCAAGGTCTAGATCTGACCCTCAATGGAGCCCTTAATGAATACATAGCGTCCCTCGGGATCAGTCAAGCTAGTTCCTAGGGTAAATGGGCACGACTTCCTGATGGCTATGGAAGTACCTCTGGCTTTAGGCACTGGAGACAAACTATGGTACCATTGGTCATAGGTCGTGAGCGGGAGTCGGGGAGTGGATCTAGTTGTGAAGTGCGTCTCCTGCAGGAATATTATGTCTGAGGACAAGTGACGCAATTCCTGCCAGAGACGTCCTCGTTTAAATGGACTACATAGTCCCCTGACATTGTAGGACAATAGCTTCAAGGTGTTAGCCATTAGAAGTTACCTCCTTCCCACCCATAAGCATATCATAGAGAGCCCACCAGGTACATAGCACTATACAATACACATGTAGCCTTGAGAACATTGCAACCCAAATTAGACTCAGCACATCAATGAGAATACAAATAACCCGCACATCTACACTCCCATAATGTCCAGCAGTTTGAAAAAAATAAAAAACAGAAAGGTAAGAAAGGTCCCCATAGCCACCCCGACATACTGTGGGGTGGGATGGTGGTACGACAAAGGAGAGCGGGGTTCCAGGGGGGGAAAGAGCCCCACCCGCAAGACCGCCATCCAGTCCGTCACATTACGGACAAAGGGATCCTAAAATCAGGGTCCGGCCTAATGGGGGAAACATGGTTGTCAACAGGACCGAGGATCATGAGACTCTCCAGGACTACTTAGTATCAGAATAACTCAGTGTAAATAGATTGGTAGCAAATCTCAAAGTTTGTGGGACCTAGAAACTGGATCGGTAAACGTAAAACATCCAAAAACAGAGGACCCCTCAAAACCAGGGGGCTGTAGGGGTAGCACGTGGTCAGTATCTGAATAAGGCCCTCCAACTGGCCAAACGGTTGTAGTCAATAGAGAAGAAAAATAAGACCCCCTCTTCTGAACGTGCCTCCCTAGATTGCGGCTAAGTATACCTTTCAGTTTCCGGCTCATCAGCGTTCTACCTCAGATAGCTTAAGATTCAACGGGTTCCAGAACGGAGCTATGACGGTTGAGACATAGATGCACTTCGGCTGCGCCGGCGATGTCTATTCCACCGTCGAGATCTAGCGGGGGCAGGGTGCCAATCATCCAATCGTTGTGGCAAAGGTATAGATGAATGGAGTCTCCAGTCCGGAAAATCTGTAGGAGGCAGATCCAGGATGTCTACAAATGCTGCCAGGTCGTCTTTAGTTCTGAGATGCGCTGTTTTACCAATCCTGGTGGCCGACAGGCGGAAAGGGAAACCCCAGCGGTAAGTAACCCCAGCAGTGCGCAAGACCTCCAGGAGGGGGCGTACCGCCCTTCTTTGCATTAAGGTGCGCCTGGACAGGTCAGGATACAGGGGGATGCTAGCTCCATCAAAGTCAATCACTTGAGAGTTCCTGGCAGCTCTCATTATTGCCTCTTTGAGGGAATATTTATACATCCTGCAAATTACATCTCTTGGTCTGTCCCCATCCTGCAGCATCGGCATCAGCGCCCCATGTACTCTATCTATTTCAATCACCCCCAGGGCCGCCGGCCCTAGGACTTGTCTAAAAAGCCCTACCACAGAGGGGAGCAGGTCAGAAGCATGGGTAGCCTCTGGTAGGCCACGGGTGTTCTGCCTATGATCTCTATTTTCTTGATCATCGAGTTGGTCCAGGAGAGAGTTAATTACCTCCTCATGGTGCTTGGTGGTATCTTTAATAGCTTGTACAGTCTGCAACACCTCCTCCTGGCCAGTCTCCAGAGCCTCAACCCTGTTCCCCAGTGCCACAGTCTCAGGCCATCCACAGCCTTCTGACAGGAGAGCTCCACTGCAGCTATTAGTTGCTGGATGTCAGTTTTAGTAGGGAGAGCTGTAATATGTTCTCTTAAGTCCCAGTGTCTGTCAGCCTCGTCTATCTCAGAGAGGTGGGAGAGATGAGGGGTAGAGCTAGAGGGGCTGTGTTCTCTCACCTGTGGAGTAGCAAAGGGCCCTGGGGAGTCACATCCGTGCCTCTGGGAAGCGTGGTCTTGTTTCTTCTTAGCGGCCGACATCTTGGAAGCCTGCCTGGTGCTGGGGGTGTGCGGGTGAAACAGGGAATATAGCCCGCCGTCCGTGCCGCGATGTCCCCCGGGTGGCTGAGAACTTGTACGGCACTTAGATGACATCTGGGGCTGGATTTCGCTGGTTAATGCTGGCCAGGAACCGCGTTTGTAGTCCCGGTTCCTCGGAGCTCTGTCTCACACGTCCTCACGCCATGCCGACCAGGCCACGCCCCCCCATGTACACCATTTTTTTAACTTGGCAACATATGTCTAAAAATCACTACACATTACATTTTTACTTCTTTCAAAGTTAAAGAAGAAACCTCACCATAAAGGTCTTCTGTTCCTCCAGCCCTCCAGGGGAAAAAGTGCATTTAGCACTTTGTGTGGTTTTCATCAGTGCTTTGGATGCTGAGATAGCGTAGTCAACAGCACACCCCCTCCCACCGCTGCTGTATGGCCACACTGCTCGGTAAGAGATGAATACCTAGTTAGTTATGAATGACATTGCTCATGTCTGGCAGTAGGCGCACACCAGGCACCAGTACCATCACTACTCATAGGAGTAGGGGGCATTTCTGTACAAGTCACCTGTTCCCAGTGAAACATATACACAGGTTGGCCCGACGTGCACTCACAGCAGAGAGGGAGGTAAATGAGCTCTGCGTGCGCTGCACAATAGGAGCGCCCACAAATCATACATCATGGAGGGATGGAGTAATCGAGCAATAATAACAGACAGAGAGATCTGATTTTCTAGATAGTTGGTCAACTTTTCTTTTTTCCGAAGTAGACATAATGATTTAACTCTTTAACTTTGTGCCAGTAATTAAATAAAATATCAGTTTATATAAACTAGTTTATATTATATGTGTCTTGAACAAACCTTCCTATGTTATAACTATCAGACAGGTATAAGCACCTACCCACAGAAGAGAAGAAGCTGAAGTTCCTGGAATTACAAAAGGAACTAGTTGATGACTTTAGGATTCGTCTAACACAAGTGATGAAGGAAGAGAGCAGAGCTTTGCTAGATCCTAAATACTGTGCAATCCTCAATGCTGCCAACTACATAGCATCTGTGCTAGCTGACTGGGCTGACAATGTTGTGAGTACATACATTTATTATTTTGCAATCAAAATTCCAACTTTTTACAGGTCATTTCTTATGCACAGGTGAATGTAGGACTGAGACACGGTTAAATTAGTATTTAAACCCAAAAACAAAAAATTATTAAAGTGATAATTTTAATAATAAACATGCCTGTGCTCCTGGATCTTCCTCCCTACAGAGTGCCCCTATAGCAAGCCGCTTGCTATGGGGGGCACTCGTGCAAATTCAATCCTGATCTGGACTGTGTGTTTATTTACACACACACACACACACACACACACACACACACACACACCCTTTCCTCCTCAAAGGATTTGATTGACAGCAGTAAGAGTCAATGGCGTGTGCATATGAGTTCTTTGAGGATATAGAGCAGCATGGCTGCTCTCGCAGTGCTGAATCTAAATTGGGCTCATGTAAGTATTTGGGGGGAGCTGACCTCAGAAGGTTTTTTATCTTAATGTAGAGAATGCGATAAAGTGGTTCTAAAGCCTAATTTTTTATTTTTATTTACCTAAATGCATTCTATGCAATAAAGTATAAAAACCCTCCGTGTCACAGATCCCCCCCCCCCCTTATACTTACCTGAGCTTATTCCCAATCCAGCGCTATGCATGAGAGCAGTGGCTCACTTCGCTCTCTCCCGTCTCACTGGGCAGGTTGATAGCAGAGGGAGCAAGCCCCCAAAAGTGCACCCATAGAAAGCGACTTTCTGTGGGGGCAAATGTTAAGACGGGAAGTGTGATTTTTTTTTTTGCTGGATCACCAGGGGAACTAAAGGGAAAAAAGCCTAAAAATACTACTGCTGTCACTACATCTAAGAATTAGTAAGCTGCAATACATTACAATTTTGTTTTTGGGTTTAATACCACTTTAAATTGAATCCAGACCTGTGTAAAGGCCATGCCTACAATGGGGCTGATCTGTGAATGGTGGGGGTAAAGAAAAATGGCCAGCAACTAAGCTGCTGCATATAGCAACAGTCAAATTATTTGTTTTATTTGAAAAATGAAGCCCATGTGTTTGCTGTGGACATCTGCTCCAGTGTTGAGAAATGAATCTGACTACAATAAAATGTCAGTGCAGCATTGAATTCTCTTACTCATATTATAATTCTCTTACATAGCATCCTTGTTTGTAGTTCTTCTTACAGCTTCAACAGGCTGCTCTGGAAGTTTGCACCGACATTCATTCTAGCAGTAAGCTTCAGCTGGGACAGCTGGCTTCTATGGAAATATCTGTCTTTGATGATATGATTAACCTACTTGAGAGACTGAAAAATGACATGTTAAGTCGTCAGGTAGAGCACGTGTTCAGAGAAGTAAAAGAAGCAGCAAAGATGTACAAGAAAGAAAGGTATGTCTGTACAGATGGCAGCTGTCTTGGTTGTATATCAAACTCATTTTTACATTCACGTTTTACCTGAAATGTAGGATGCAAGACTAATATACACAGGAAGTCAATGATTTCCAGCACCTAAAGGAAGTTTAATATAGAAATACACTCTTCTCACAACAAATTAAGTGGTCAGTGGTTTATTGCTTGACATGGTACAATAATATGTACCAGAACATGCTACTTATTTTATAGTGCCCCTGTCACTATGAGATCTGCACTTCAGTGCACACATCTCTTAGTATCCATGCCACCACTGACATCTGCACACCTGTGCACACATTTTGCTCCCCCATATGCATATCCGCATCCACCAGTATCCATGCTATCAGTGAGATATGAACTCAAGGACATAATGCCTACTGCTCAGTATCTATTCTACTGTTAAGGTCTTTGCTCCAGGGACCACACCTCACAGTATTCATGCCACCACTGACATCTGCAGAGCAGTGCAAACACTTCAGTCCCCTCCCCATTATGCATGTCAACATCTGCCAGCATCCATGTTACCAGTGAGATCTGCAATCAAGGACATACCCCCTCAGTACCATGTATCCATGTTACTATTGAGAACTGCACTCAAACATACCATCGCTGCCAAGTAACCTTACTAAGATTGAGATCTGCACTTTAATCCATGCCACCAGTGAGATCTGCACCCTCACTCCCTAGCACCATTGCACCACAAACGTACATAAAGTGTTTCATACTTCTGTATTAGTCACAGTGCTTCATTCCACTGAATTTCACACACTGCCTCAAACCTCTCTATGATAGGCAGTGCTCTGATCCTGTATGTGGTAGGTTGTTTAGGCAAAGGTGCATATCGCCCTTGGGCGTGGCTCACATCTCAGCACATCCCATCACAGATTGTATCATAAAATAAACTTGGGTAAGAATTACTGTGATAACACACCACAATCCACACAGAGGGGGAGAGAGAAACAGGTTCTAAGCTCGTAATAGTCTTTAGGTTACTAGATGAAGGGAACAAATACCTGGGGTAGCTAACCATCTGTGTCATAGTTTGTCAAATTTAGTACTACAGCTCCGATGTTGAAAAATAAGGCAATCAGAGTTACTGTTAAAGACTTAAAGTGATTGTAAAGTCTTGTTTTTTTCCCCATAAAAATAACAAACATGTTATACTTACCTGCTCTGTTGCAGTGGATTTGCACTGAGCAA
The DNA here is from genome assembly GCA_018402905.1 of Glandirana rugosa. NCBI lineage: Eukaryota > Metazoa > Chordata > Amphibia > Anura > Ranidae > Glandirana > Glandirana rugosa. The sequence continues at coordinate 83,579 of BLSH010295455.1, forward strand.
TCCCAATCCTCCTATTCTCGGGTCCCTCTCCTGTGATCCTGACCCATCCCTCCTGTTGAGTGCCCCCACAGCAAGCAGCTTGCTATGGGGGCACCCGAGCCCAGTCACAGCTCCCTGTGTCCATTCAGACACGGAGCTCTGGCTCCATCCCCTCTCTCCCCTGATTGGCTAGCTGATTTTGATTGACAGCAGCAGGAGCCAATGGCACTGCTGCTGTGCCTCAGCTAATCAGGAGGGAGAATCTTGGATGGCTGATACACTTGTGGATATCGCTGGACAGAGAGGGATCTCAGGTAAGTGTTGGGTAGGCTGAGGGGGAGCTGCTGCACACAGAAGGCTCTTTATCTTAAAGCATAGAATGCATTAAAATAAAAAAACTTCTGACTTTACAATCCATTTTAGTTTACTTTTTGCAGAAAATATCCTACGCAGTTAAGGGGCCCCAGTAGATATTAAAAAACGGTTTCAATTTGTAAAATGTCATTTAATTTTATTGTCATACATGTAGGCCATTTGGCCTGCCTAGAATCCTGGCTGAAAAACTTAGAATAGACTAGGAAATCTATTCCGTGTATATGCAATCGGGTAGATCCTTGTACTTCATATGTCTTGGTTAATCTAAAGGAGGTTGCACAAATTATACTGTGGTGTGTGTGTGGTCACCTTTTAAATACTGCTTAGTAACCAAAAATATTTAAAAATTTCCAGTCATTATTTTATATTGCCTTTTCCGAATGTAATGCATTCATTGGAATTGTGAGGTACTCCTCTAGTCTGTCTATTCCAGGTGGCTTTCACTGCCGTCACAATCAGAACAAGCTGTGATGTCACTATCTAGCACAGCCTGCCCTATGCTACTAGCACTCAGAGACCGCCTTCTACAACTGGAGCAACAGCTTTGTCATACTTTGTTTAAAACTGTCTGGCAGATGCTTGCAGAAAAGCTGGATTTGTTCATATATCAAGATGTAAGTCAACAAGCTTTTGGGTGCATTTAAAACAGAACTTCACTCATAACAATTTGATAAAAATGAATGTTCTTTAGCAATGAACATACATAACATAATACATAAACAATTATGCCAGCAAAATTTGGGTGTGTTGTAACTTGCCTCCAGCATTGCTTCTGTTTCTTCTTGCTGGATGCTGCCATTTTGCTGGAGACCAGAACAGTCACTTTCTTATTGAAAACTCTCCCCTGTCCTTAGTCTCAAAAATTATATGGCACTGTGTGCAGCCAATTATGTGTATATTTCCAGCCTTGACTGCATGGCGCAGCAATAGGGGGAGGTGCAGGAGCTGCAGAGTGCTCAGATTCACAGTGCTGCTGAGGGAGAACGATAAAACAAGACACTGTTAAACTCTTTGCTTTTGTGTCCTCCCAACAGCATAGTTTGTCCTGTCAGCTCACCTGCTTTCCTCGTTCCCTCTCCCTAATCAGTTCTTCCTCTGCACAGGTTGTTTTATTTCTGTGGTTTCCTCCCTCATCCTGTTAGCAGATCGCACTTTAGTGACTGCCTGATTGCTATGATTTTTGGCAAAGTGCTGAGAGTAGAAGGTAAAGGAAGCTGTACAGAACAGGATGAGAGGGGCAAGCAGGAAGCAATCTGTTAATACTTAAATTTCTGACTAAAGTTCCACTTTAAGTAGTTATGGAGGCTAAGTGTATATATGCTTATGATAATTGCTGGTGCCTTCCCTTTCTATGGCTGCAGTCAGCACAGATGGGGTTGGATGTTTCTTAAAAGCCTGGGAACACCCAACTTTAAGATAAATTGCATCTATAGTGTAATTATTTTTTTCATCTTCACCACCACCACCACTACTTCATTTACATAATAGGTCATTCTTACTTACAACCCCAACACTTCACAGCTCCTGTCTGAAATCTTCAAAGCATTACCTGTGCATGCATGTCATGATCTCCATGCACTTAAATGAAAAACCCAATCAGTCTGAAGGTGGTCTTTCAGTTTAAGTGAATGGAGGCCACAGTGCACACATGTGAATTCTGCTTTGAAGATTTTGGGTAGGGGCTGTGTGGTGTTGGGCAGGCTGCGCAGTGAATATCTTAGAGGTATGAGGTTGTAGGTATGTATGATCTATTATGATTGTGCTGGGAGGTAGGGGAGATCAGGAAAGGGTAAGTGCTATAAAAGTGTACATATTCTGCAAAGCTGATGTTGCTTCCATCTTGGTTTTTACAGATTATTTTTGCAAATCATTTTAATGAAGGAGGAGCAGCACAATTGCAGTTTGATATGTTCCGGAATCTCTTTCCTTTGTTTTCACACTACTGCAAGAGGCCAGAGAATTACTTTAAGCAGTGAGTATCAAGCCATACAAACAGTAACAACAGAATAAATACATTTCTCTGTTAAATTTGATAAAAAGCCTGTACATTAAGGCCCCTTGCACATGGGCATCATAATTTACTGATATTTACTCAGGAACTTGAGGACTGAGGCTGAGAACCCTAGGAGAGCAAAAGAAGCCAACAGGTGACTCACTAGATTTCACATATTACTGGAATATCTCCTTTAGGTGGACTGACCATTAAAACAAAATATTAATGCCATAAAAAGGAAGAGGACACAGAGGTGGTTTAGAGAGCTTTCACAATGCCGAATTGTGGTTTGCCCGCTGTGCAGTGTACCCCCGTTTTTCGTATGGGTTACCCACGCTTTCCTATAGACATATTAAATCAGGTGTTTTTTTGTGGGTTTTCATAAAATGCACCAAAGACGGCCGATTGAATAGACATCTATGGGAAAGTGCGGGTAACCTGCATTAAAGCGCTGCGCAAACTGTTGATGCTATATAAATCCTGTATAATAATAATGTAAACCAGGACAGTGTAAAAGCGCCCTTAGCCAGCAAAATCAAACGGTTGCTTAGGCAGCCACAGTGAGGCTTCTCTGATTGCTGCAGCAGAATCTAGATATGCTAGCGATCAATCACAGACCTCTGTATGCTGTGTTGGGAATAACATGTGGTGAAGTGGTTGCTGGCAGATGGGGCTGAAAGTAAGTGGATGGCTGTGTATGATTCCAGTTTTTAGCAGTGCTGCTAGCTAAAGGAGATACTGGGGCCTAGTTCACATCAATTTTGGGGGAAAGTGTTCACATGTCAGCATGTAAATATGCTGCTGGAAAACAAAGGAGTTGGATGGGCACTGAGTTATGCATATGTACACTAAATGGGAACGGCTCTCATATGGTGTGCAGAGCAAAGTTAGCCTGTACCTATGTGATCACCAACTCCTGCCCAGCTGCAAAAAAACTTCTTAGAACACTTTTTTTTTTTTTTACAAGGGATTAAAATAGTACATGAAATGCTGGCTGCTAAAGAGTGTTTGTGTATTAACTGTTAAATGATCTGTAAAATAATAATGAATATATGCATTCATTTCAGTGTGAAGGAGGCATGCATTATCCTCAACCTGGGTATAGGTCCAGCGCTGCTCCTAAGGGATGTGTTACAGTCTGCAGCACACAATGTAGATGGTACCGACATCAACAGCAAAGTGCCCTCTGCTACAGCAGCTCTAAATGAACTTGGAATCTACAAGCTGGCACCACAAGATGTAGAAATTCTTTTTAACCTACGGACCAATTGGCCAAATACTGGAAAATAATCTTTTCATATGTACAGTTTAACAGTCATTTGTCTGCTGGCTATAATAGATCTACTAGCTCTTAGCTAGTAGCTATAGCTTTCCTGGTGGAAGGTTGCTTCCTCTAAATAACACAACATGTTAAGTGGTAAGGACTAAGTTTTTACAACTGTAAATATGTTTTATTAAATAGTAAAACACCCATGGTATTGAAGCTGAATTCTAGACTGATATAAAAGACATTAATTTATGCAGCCGGAGTATAACTACTTCATTAAATGTATTTTTGTAAATGCAAGCAGTGTAAGTATTGAACTGATATCAACCTTTTGCAGTCCCGGAGTGTGAGGGGGAGAAGCAGCACAAGTCAATCAGTTTATGTGCCGATAAAGAGCATTTTGGAAGGAAGTTGTGCACAGTGACAGAGAGAAAAACTCATCACTGCACTGCTTCTCTTTTCCATTGTTCAGTCACAGGACAGCCTGGGCTCAGAGAAAGTGAGTTGAATGATATTGTCCTTCAGACTAAGGAGGACATCTAGTGGCAGATTTTTTTTTTTTTTTTTTTGCAAGGGACAGTTCTAGATTGAGGGTAAACATTGCACCAAAAGCTGTTTTTTCTTTTATCTGTTAATGGCATATTCAGTTTTGGCTGGTGCTTTGTCTTAATATTATTAAACAAAAAAACTCTCTTTATGGTGGGAGAACACAATGATTAATGTTAGCGGCTATAGCCACTGACCAAATAAATAAAAAGAAATGTATGTGCGCTGCCACTTAATCCAGTAAACTATCTATTGGCTGCTGCGATCATAAATATGTGTTCCCATCCAATGAAAAATCAGTAATATAAAAGGTGATTGTGCTGCCCAAATATTGTGTCAATAATTAACCTCAATGAGTGGCAATAAACATATAGACCCCTTTCACACTTGTGCGAGTTGTCCTGCGATTTGGGACTGAAAAGTTGCATGCCTAGTCGTTCCCCATTATTTCCAATGAGTACCGTTCATATCTGTATGACTTTCAAGTCGTGCCGACTTCAAAGTGGTCCCTGCATTACTTTGGTCCAACTTTGATGCAACTTGAGATTCATAGACTTCAATGTTACACCCTCAAAGTCCCATGCAAATCGCACCTGAATAATATAGAAGCGATTTCTGTACGACTTTGTAATATGTTTTCATTTAGCCAAAGTTGCAACAAAGTCGTACTGATCCCAAATCACGGCAAAAAAATTGCAGTAAAAATCGGGTCACACAAGTGTGAAAGGGCCATACCGTGTCAGAGTAAATAGTTGATGCAAAACCTTTCCAAATCCAAAAAAAAATTGAAAAATGTAAATATTATGATTAAAAAAAGAAAAATAAAGTCCAAAATATCAAGTTCTATATGGTTTTCTTCAAAAAAACGACAGTGATAGAAAACAAAAATCTTAAATCCCTTTAGTTCTCCAACTAAGCATGCAGTGGTGCTTTGTCACCAGGTGAAATGGACGCTCACCTTGATACCAGACCCATAATGGTCCAACACAGCTTTTACGAAAATACACACACCGAATGCTGATCGTCCTCTTTAGTCCTCCATATTTAGCATACCAGCTCCAGCAAGGATAACTCCACAAAGTGCTCAAATAAAAATAGGGGGTGGAGAACTCCAATAGGGTAGCATCTTATTAACACAGATGATAATAGCCCAAACTAAAGCCTCGTACACACGGTGCGACAGTTGTATGAAAACGGTCGTACAACCGCTTGTTGTATGATCATCCGACCGTTGGTACGCACGATTAGAACAGCCGACGTGCGACGGCCGTACAACTGAAGTTGGATGAGCAGACTAGAAAACTTTGGTTGTACGACTGTTGTACTGTGTGTACAGAGAAGTTGGTCCAACAAAGTTGTATGTGCAAAACACGCATGCTCAGAAGTCAGGAACGCACGGAAGTGTCCGTTCGTGTAAACCTACGTTCCTAATTCACAAATCACATGCACCTGAACTTCCTCTTTTTATGCTCGTAGCACGTCACCACATTACGCTTGCACGTCCGTATGCAAGACACAACAGCCAACATACGATTTTGGGCGTCCGGTCGTACGACCGTCGCATCGTGTGTATGAGGCTTTGGGAATAAAACTCACATTTTATTGGTAAAAAAACAAGCCTGTCTGTATAGTACAATTCAGCAATTCCTCACTTGCTCTCCTATGGTAATCACACGATGCCTGGCTCTGCCTCTTATAGCCACTGACCATAATTGCATGTAAAAATCCAATGCTGGTTGTACCAGGTCGATCAGTGGTTCGACTTGGGTACAGTCAGTCTGCCCATAGACAGTTCAAATCTCGGCTGAACTGGCTTGATATTCAAACCATCTATGGCCGGCTTAACGAAAGTCCACTGAATCCTCCATTTTGATGCCTGTGTGTACAGAATCCTTAAGAGCCTTGTTCAGATGTTGGAATTTTTATATATTCTGAACAAGTCGCAAGAGAGATTTAAAACTAGTCCTTACATCTTTATCCACTTCAGTGAAAGGCCAGGAGAGGGGGACATGGAAATTAGATGGGGAGCAAGGGGAGGAGCTTGAGCTGCAGGAGCCCTTCTCTCTGCACTACGTAATTACAGGTGTCTCGCTTCTGTGACAGAACTGACACGATTTTATACAGCAATTTTCTGCATGGGAAAATGTGCAAAAGAGGGTAATGATTTGCTAACAGTCTACACTGAGGCACTAATCAACTGTGGCAGTCTTGAATGATCTGTCGCAGAAACTATAACAATTTTATGCTGCAACACAGCTTGAAAACCAGCAACTGTGTCAGTAAATGCACCCCGCAGTGTCTTTGTTGTGAACTTTACACCCCTGGTTACAGGAGGATGGAACACTGGCAAATAGAAAAATTGTAAGCCAGCCCCAGTATAACCCCCTCTACCCAGCTTGCCCAAAATCATCTAGTGGTTCTGGGGGTGTTTTCTCCGTATCCCCAGAGGGAACTGGCAACTGTAATCTGGAAATGTCATTCTCATAGGGTTTCATAGGAGTCTTCGTCAGCTCTATTGGGCATGACCCTCTTGAGCCCTTAAACCAAGCCCGGCCTATGGCTCCTACCATCATCTCTGACACAGGTTCAGTATGCCGACAGTCTATCTCTGAAGAGACTGTTTTAAAGACACCACAGTCACCTATTGTTACATAGATTTACAGGGGGTTATTTTAAGTCTTATTGATGTAGTGCATATTACCCTGCATGCAGAAGATCAGCCTGCTGTTCTACACCATGAGTCTTGTAGAGTGCCTACTGCTGTAAAGACCTTTCCATTACATCTACTATTTCATACATACCTGTATGCAGACAGGAAAAAAACATCAGAGGGTTTCAGAACTTTCCTTTTGTACAGGACTTTGCAAATTGGTGGACTATTCCTACCATGGATACACCAGTGACCCACCTTAAAAGAATTTTACACTAGACTGGGTTGAGGCTGTACTCGCCTTTCGGAAATCCCATCCTTCATCATCCACTTCAGCAGTCGGTATTGGTAGGTCTTCAGAGTCTGACTCCCACATAGTCCATAGGTCTCAAAGCCAAAGGTAGGCTAACCTCTTTGGAAAACCTTCTACAAGTGGGGTGCTGTTTGTATATCGGACAGGTCAGGTCATGGGGTAAGGTACATGAATGGCATTTGGGTGCTCAGGACACCCCTTGTACCACACAGGCTAACTCCTTTTGTCTGGCACCTCCATTAGTAGTCCCACGCTATCTCTTGTACAAAGGCACAAAGTAATGTAACTTTCCAGGTCTTCTAAGTTCATCAGAATCTGGGCCCTCTTGTCTCTGTTCATCTTGGCTTCTGGAGTTGTTCCTCACCTGGATTCCCACTCCTTTTTTCAGATGAAAATCAAATATACCTTTGTGTACTGTTGAATAACTTGTGGTAACCCTCCTCTCTAGAGGGACTTATTGACCTACAAGGTCGACCAGGAACAGTTCTGATTTTTTTCCTACCTTGACAAGGACCTGGCTTCTCAATGTCCTTTGGAGATACCTGTACTTGAGGACAGGGTTGAGAACCAATGGTCTACACCTTGTGCATCATTGAACCATTCATTAATAGTAAGGGAGTCTTCCCCTTTTTCCCTACTGGGAGTCTAGGTGATTGAGGGAACACGGTCTTGGCATAGTTTCCCCTTCTTTTGGTCGTTCTCAATCCCATTAACTTTTGCTAGAGGGCCAGAGCTCTTGGCAAAGCATCCATATGGTCCCTGTGGACCAGGAAGCCCCTGAAGTGACCCATCAGTATCTTCATTAGAATAGGGTGGTCTCTTTCCCCCACCTTCTAAGCTATCTCTTGTTTGCACTGTCTTCACAAAATTTACGGTCTTCATGTTTTTGCTAACAAAAAAAAAACGCAGTGGTGATTAGGTACTATCAAAAGAAAACTCTATCTGAAAAAATAATTTCATATGAGTACAGTGCAACTGTCATTCAAAATGTGACTCATAAAAGCTGAAAATTTGTTTGGCCAAGAAGGGGGTAAAAGTGCCCAGTAGGCAAGTGGTTAAAAAAAACTCACTCCTAACTTTTTTAGCTGCCTCCTAGATTCAAAGCAAATTTGTCAAGTACCTTCTCAAGGGGTCACAAGGGCAGAAGGAAAAGATTTCCTTCCAAGGATTGGTGCCCAGCTTATTGTGGAGAGATGGTGAGCCCTGTTGTGGGGCTGGGCTGCTACCTTGGGGTGCAGCCTAGTGGTTGCTCCCGTGGTGATCAAAAGGGATGAGTGTAAAGGAGCACCCAATGTACAATAAATGTGAATATAAAAACACTTTAACTGCTTCCCGACCGCGCGCCGTCTTTTCACGGCGGCAGTCGGGGAGCCCTGCGCGAATCGCCGTAAATAAGCGGCGATACGCATTTGGCCACCAGGGGGCGCGCGCCCCCGCCGCACTCCTGGGGAGTGTGCCCGCAGCTCGGGCGGACCCGATGTCCGCCGGCGAGCCGCGATGAGTGGCTACAGGGAAAAGAACGGGGAACCGCCGATGTAAACACGGCGGTTCCCCGCCCTGTCAGTGGGGCATGAGAGATCTACTGATCCCTGTCACTGGGATCAGTTAGATCTCTCATGCCCATGTTAGCCCAACCCCCCCCCCCCACAGTAAGAACACACCCAGGGAACACTATTAACCTCTAGATCGCCCCTGCAGGTTAACCCCTTCACTGCCAATGACATTTATACAGTAATCAGTGGACATTTAAATTTCTGATCGCTGAATAAATGTCATTGGTCCCAAAAAAGTGTCAAAAATGTCCGACATGTCCGCTGCAATATCGCATTACCGCTAAAAATCGCGGATCGCTGCCATTACTAGTAAAAAATAAAAAAAAAATAAAAACCCCAGAAATTAATTCTCACCATCCGTAAACGCAGCCACTTTTGCGCAAACCAATCAATAAACGCCGATTGTAATTTTTTTTATCGCAAATATGAGGAATTATATAAATCGGCCAAAAACGGTGAAAAAAAATGTTTTTTTATATTTTTTTTGGATTTGAATTTTAGCAAAAAGTAAGAAATTTGGGTTTTTTTGCAAAATGGTCGCTCTTCTTTTGTTTATAGCGGCGATAAGAAATGACGCAGAGGCGATCAAATACCACCAAAAGAAAGCTCTATTTGTGGGGAAAAAAGGACGCAAATTTTGTTTGGGTACAACATCGCACGACCGCGCAATTGTCAGTCAAAGCGACGCAGCGCCGAATCGCAAAAAGTGCTCTGGTCCTAAAGCTGCAAAACCTTCCGGTTGGTAAGTGGTTAATGGAAGTACAGATGATAGAAATAAAGCCAATGAGTTTCAGGGGGATAGAGGACTCCCCCTCAGGGCTGTACAGAAAAATTATTATAGACGTATGGAACTGGTAACTCACAATGAAAAAACACAGCATTTGTATATGACAAACATCTTAAGGCTACAATGCCGATCCTGATTAAAATGCATCTATATTATCCAACCCAACCTATTATCCAAATAACTATATTAGCCCAATCCCCCCCCCCCAGAAAAAGTTGGAGATTCAGAAGAGAAAAAAAAAATGATGGGCTTGTCAGTGGCTGTTGCCCACCTCCTCAGTTGGACTGCTTTTGGACGTCCTGACTGTTTTTGAATTCCTGTGTGATTCAATGGACAGGAGGGAAAATTAGAATTTTTTTTCTAATTGTGAAGTCTATTTCTTAGACACCATTGAGTCTCACACCGCAGAAAGGATTATACAGGGGCTAGTAGTGCCCCAACTTCCTGTAGGAGGCAACGTATCCTGATTTTATTTTTCTGAATTCCTGTATCCCTCAATGGGCTGGTTGGTTTTACAGTAAGTAAAAAAAAAAAAATAATAATTTTCTCCACAACTTATATAGTTACAGGGTTGGATGTAGGCTTGTTTTAAAGTGCTTTTACTGCTTGTTCAGAATGTGTAAACATTTGAAGGTGCATGATCTAGGCACAGATTCACTTTAAATTAGGCACATTTCACACTGTGTTGGATGCAGTGGTTCTCATGCTTCGGTAGACCAGGGCCCAGTAAATTCATTTAAAACCTTCCATGCCCCAACAAGGCTGAGCCCCATTCCAAATCTTCCCAGATACATTGTTGTATAATGTTTCCCTAAAAATAAAATGGTGAAATCAGATTGGTTCCGATTAGTTACAACTCAATTTCTCGGTGTATTTTAAGATCTCATTTTTAATTAACCACTTAAGGACCGGAAGGATTTCCAGCTTTAGGACCGGAGCCCTTTTTGCGATTTGGCGCTGCGTCGCTTTAACTGACAATTGCGCGGTCGTGCGACGTTGTAGGCTCTTTAACTCAACATTGATTAGCCTTGGTTAGACTAAAGTGGTAAAATAAAAATCCCTTTGTAATATGTTGTTACATAGACCCTTCTAAACCTTACCCCGAGTCGGAACAACCCCGTACCTTCCAAAATTTACTTAAATGACCCGGGACCAGATGGCTTCGTACTCTTGGTGACGTAGGTTGTGTCACACTTTACACGGATTAAATTTCACTTAGACACGGATCTAGTACGTGGAAGTTTACAAATGTGTAAGACTTGTTCGTCATTTTCGTGAAATTTTGTTCGGATGTAGGTTGGGACATTGATATATTCAACACCTCTTTTAATAATA
>BLSH010295455.1:94386-106134 GCA_018402905.1 Glandirana rugosa
TCGCTTACTCGCCTCCAGGCACATTCATTTGTGCCTGGAGGCGAGACACACTCCCCCTTCCCGACACTAGTGTCGGAAGGGCATGTACTTCCGACACTGGTGAAGGGAAGGGGTCGATCCGTTCGGGGGGATGTCAATCTTGTGCGGGTCCCTTGTATGAATTGGGAATCGCGCGGGGGACGTCCAATTGGGGAAGTGACGGTTACCGTAGATGTGTCATTAGTCACGTAAAAATATCGTGACTAGCGACATATTTACGGTTACCAGGGTTTTTTCACAGTTTTACCAGGCGGTACAGGCGACTTTATAGCGTCATGGCGATTTTTAGCGTCTAGTGGCGGTAAAAATCATTTTTTATTTTTTTTTAATTTTTGGGGTTTTTACTTAAGAGTAGTAGGCATTTGCGCTGGTGAAAACGCGTTTGGTTAGTTATTTGTGGCTAACGCTAAAAAAAAAAAATAGCGTTTATACTTTTACTAAAAATGGCGGTGATCTGCGATTTTTAGCGGTACTGCGATATTTCAGCGGACATGGCGGACCATTTTGACACTTTTTTGGGACCATTGGCATTTATACAGCGATCAGTGCTATAAAAATGCACTGATTACTGTGTAGATGCCATTGGCAGTGAAGGGGTTAACCTGCAGGGGGCGCGCTAAGGGTTAAGTATGTTCCCTGGGCGTGTTCTAACTGTAGGGGGGCTTGCCTAGCTGGGGAAGGGAAGTTATCACAGCCTTCACGTAAAGGAAGGCTGTGATCACAGCCCTACCCCCTCACACAGAGCGGAGGTCCGTGTTTACTTACACGGACCTCCGCTCATTCGCTCCGGGGGGGGCATCGCAGGTGGCCGGCGGCAATCGAAGCCGCCGCACCCGCTCCCTGGCCCCCCCCGAACACAGTGAGCGCCCGCCGTCGTATGACGGCGATTTGCGTTACAGAGCCATTCTGTCGCCGTCAATTGCCGACCAGCGGTCGGCAAGCGGTTAAAGGTCTAGTCCCTGGAGCAAACATTGCACATACAATCCGAATGCATACACATTTACAACAAAAGTATTTACTTGAAAAAAAAAAAATCCAGCTAGATAACAATGGAATAGTGAATCACTGGGACAGCACTGAACCAGGCAGATAGCAGAAAAAAAAAATTTCAGCAGGAGGGCAGTGCAGCTCCAATGAGCGTATACCCAGAGCCATACCCACACACAACATCCCAGCAGTAGACTGAACACTTACCTGCCAATCTATCATTCACAGCACTTGAGCTGAGGCTGGTACTCGTTGGAGGCTTCTGTGTATTTTCGGTGCAGTGTTATACAAGCTCCTCACTCCCCTTCAGCTCCAGATAGGGCTCCTGCCTGCAAATGAGGCTCCACTGCAGACATCCATGCTGTTGTGTCCTGTCACTGGAACTCCCTCCCCCGTGTGCATCACTTTGCAGGGACTGTCAGATGACCAGGGCAGCCAGACAGACCTTCAGTCCAGGAGCAAGTGGGAATGGAAGACCGTGCACTCCTGCTAAGCCACAGCCTTCTCCTATTCCAACAGCTAAATATTTTTTTCAAAGGAGAATGGAAATCAGGACCCAGCCTGAGAAAGACTGTGGCCTGCAGTGGCGGCTGGTGAAATTTTAGGATGGGGGGGCGCCAGACCCCCCCCCCTTCCTTTTTTACCTCTCCCACTTCTCATAAGCCCCACCCCCTATAGTTTCCACCCCTTGTGTCAGGAGTATACAGCCCAGCATCACCAGATAGGGGTATACAGAGCCCCAGGTAGCAGTATACAGAGCCCCAGATAGGGGCTCACGGCACTGACAGACCCCCCCCTGAAGTCGGGACAAAGTCCCGCACTTATCCCATCTAATAGCAGGTTGGCAGTGTGCAGAGCTCGGCTTGCGGAGAGCATGCTGGCAGTGTGCAGAGCTCGGCTTGCGGAGAGCATGCTGGCAGTGTGCAGAGCTCGGCTTGCGGAGAGCATGCTGGCAGTATGCAGAGTTCGGCTTGGATGGTCTGGGGTCGGGACTGAAACCCGGCGGAGTGCTGCACCTGCGCGAGTAATCACGCAGCCAGCACGTCCGCCACAGTCCCACCCCCCCGCTTCGAATGCCAATCAGTCACTGGCTCAGGGTAGCCAATCAGATTATGTGTGTGCCTGTTCAGAGCACACACACAGTCTTTTATGACTGACCAATCGGCTCACTACTTGCAGACAGCAAGGATCCGAGAGAAAAAAAAAAAGTCAATATACCGGCGCCTCCTGTAGGGAGTCGGGCTGACTTTTTTTTCTTCTTGTCAGCGGCGCCCAAGAGCACTTAATGACCGGCTGACGCTGATGGCCTGGTGGTTGAGAACTACTGCATTAGGGCATCCCACACCAGTTTATTGTTTTTGGAGTACAAGCTTGGGTTAGAGTTAATAATCTGCTTCCCACAAATAAATAAAAACACCAAGACTCCTGACATTACATGTAACCTTGTAGCCAATTGAAGCTCTTGTCTTTTAGGTCGACCATCTATTCCTTCTTGCAGTTGCCAGGTGTACTATTCCCCTATAATACATGTAGTTTAAAGATCATACATTTTGTAAACTATAATTTTCAGAAACATTACCCTTCAGGTTTACGCTGTTATTCAAGCCCCTGCTCCAGAAAATAATTAACAGAACAAATAGAGAACCGATTTATTTTTCTGTATTTGCACATCACCACGTGGTACTTTTCCTGTATACTTACCTTCTCCGTGCAGCGTATTTGCATTGTTCTTCAGGTGCTGCACGCTTATGGCCTAGCGAACGTATTGTTTCATGAAGGTATTCTCAATTGAATGCTACACAAATGCAAACTTTCCTATTTTATTTCCTTTTAATGTTTAATCTGTTTTTTTTATTTCTTTACCAGAGCCAAATAAATGCGAGACTCATTTTCCAAATTCTGACTTTTTATTAACTAGAAACATATATTCCGAACAGGTGGTGAGCTGTAATGGAGCTATGCCTTAAAAGTCGCACACATTTTTTTCAGATGAATTCTCCTGTGGGGGAAAGATTAGTTCATGTTAGATGCTACACCTTGTATCTCTCATTACAATGCAATCCACCTAATAAAATGCACGTCAGCCACACGACTCTTACATGGTGGCCATCTGGAGGAAGATCTACAGTACAGCTTGCAGACCTAGAGACTCAAATCTTCTGGCAATATATTAATAATAGCCCTTCTGGTGCTTGGCTCTATAATCAGTTCAATAAAGTTCATCCAGAAGGACGAAAATTAAAACAATTGCACTTGCTGTAATGCTTTTTTTTTTTCCCCCTTTACTAGTGCAGTTTACTCCTTATTGACACATAACCTTCCCACAACCTTAAAGTGTCATTAAACCCACATCATTAAAAAAACCTATCAAATGCTGTATTACAAGCTGTTCATACTCCGTCACTATGGGATTTGTTTTCTGTATTCTGCAAAACACCTGGTTGATCCTGCTGTTCACCACTGCAGTTGGAGATTTTGCAGAGCAGCATTGGCATCTCTGCACACACTCAGTTTTCAGTGAGTTTCTATGCAGACCATTTCCTCCCTAATCACATTAGAGCAGCCCATGTGACTATAGAGTCACACATGGGCGTATACACAGTGCTAAATGACAGCCCACTCCCTCACTACTACTCCATGTCTTCTAACCAGCTAAACATATAGGGGTTGGATACTACATGTAGATTGATGGAGGCTTCACCTCCCCTTTATTCTAAAACACAGGCTGGAGGGGCGTGACACAGCCTGTGACTGGCAGAAATGCCCTTCTTACCGTGTTATTGCCAAAAAAATGATTTAATTTTTAAATATAGAAATATATTATATCAAAATATAAAAAGAATACACACTTACACATCATGTTTAAAGACTTCCAGTGTTATTTTCTCCGGAGGTGTAGGTAAGTTGTTAATGTCTATGCCCAAGGTATTTAAAGCTGCAGGTACAAAAGAAGTAAAAAAGTGTAAAGTAGGAAAAGCTTTGATGCAAAAATGAAGATTAAGACACATATTTGGTATTGCGGTGGTGCATACAGAAGTGTCAGCAATAATTCCCGGGACATCATTTCCTGTTACCTCTAAACTGATCAACTGTAAAAAAGATTTTTGAGTGTCGTCTATGGACAATTTCGGGTTTGGTATCTATTCACTTGATACAACCTGATCTATTATAATTTACAAAAAAATGGGTATTATACTGTTTGTGTGCGTTAAAATGAATTTGTATTTTTTATTTAAAATATAGATTTAATAAACTAACACATTTATTGTGCGACATAAATATTGGAATTGCCATTGTTTTATTATACAGGGTATAAAATGAAATAGCTATTTTTGCATTCAGATATGCTTTAACTAAATTGCTGAACTGTAAAACTTTTAGAGTGTTGCCTATGGACAATTTTAGGTATTGTAGGTTTTTTGCCATTTTACAGGCATACAACATTTTATGGTTGGGCATGTTTGGTATCTATTTACTCAGCACAACTTAATCTTTTTATTTTACAAAACATTGGATATTAGAATGTGTTTGTTGTGGGCACTAAAATTATGTTTGATGAAATATGTGACATAAAAAACTGCCAATATTTTATTCTACAGGGCCCGTACTTTCAGAAAATATAATATTTTGGGGGTTTAAGTGATTGTAAGGCCTAAAATAGGCAAAATATCACATGTGCAAAAAAATGTAACAAAAAATTCCGGCAGTGAAAGGGTTAAAGCATTCCTAAATTGGACATGATTTTAATAATCGTATTAGATTTCAGAAGTATCTCACTGTGCATCAGGACATACTAGCACACACATTAATGCTAATATGGTTAGTACATGAACAATATGATCTGTGAATTGTTTCCCCATCTCCATTAAATGATATAATTACTTTGCACGGTGCTTAATGCCATAAACACTACAATATACCTAATTTACTTTATGCCATATGCACCACAATACAGTTGTTAATATTCCAGCATGGATGCTCTGTAGCTCTGATCAACTCAAAAACAAAAATACATATACAGCCCATTCATACTGCCTAACACACTGATACCAGTGCATGTACTACTTTTTGAAACGCAGTATAGTACAATGCACAATAGCATGTTTCCATGCTGCAATACACATCCTCTGGCAAATTTTTGTAAATATTTTATTATATCCTTTTATGTGACAACACTGAAGAAATGACACTTTGCTACAATGTAAAGTAGTGAGTGTACAGCTTGTATAACAGTGTAAATTTGCTGTCCCCTCAAATAACTCAACACACAGTCATTAATGTCTAAACCGCTGGCAACAAAAGTGAGTACACCCGTAAGTGAAAATGTCCAAATTGGGCATAATTAGCCATTTTCCCTCCCCGGTGTCATGTGACTCGTTAGTGTTACAAGGTCTCAGGTGTGAATGGGGAGCAGGTGTGTTAAATTTGGCGTTATCGCTCTCACTCTCTCATACTGGTCACTGGAAGTTCAACATGGCACCTCATGGCAAAGAACTCTGAGGATCTGAAAAAAAGAATTGTTGCTCTACATCAGTGGTTCTCAACTCCGGTCCTCGGGACCCACTAACAGGCCAGGTTTGCAGGATAACTGAAATACATCACAGGTGATATCATTTGCTGCTCAGTGATTGCAGTATTCTAGTCTGCATCTCCCCAAGGTAATACTTAAAATCTGGCCTGTTGGGGGGTCCCGAGGACCGGAGTTGAGAACCACTGCTCTACATGAAGATGGTCTAGGCTATTTGAAGATTGCCAAGACCTCGAAACTGAGTTGCAGCACAACGGCCAAGACCATACAGCGGCTTAACAGGACAGGTTCCCTTCCGAACAGGCCTCGCCATGGTCGACCAAAGAAGTTGAATGCATCTGTTCAGCATCATATGCAGAGGTTGTCTTTGGGAAATAGACATATGAGTGCTGCCAGCATTGCTGCAGAGGTTGAAGGGGTGGGGGGGGGGGGGGTCAGCCTGTCAGTGCTCAGACCATACGCCGCACACTGCATCAAATTGGCCAAGAAGCCTCTTCTAAAGATGATGCACAAGAAAGCCCGCAAACAGTTTGCTGAAGACAAGCAGACTAAGGACATGGATTACTGAAATCATGTCCTGTGATCTGATGAGACCAAGATAAACGTATTTGGTTCAGATGGTGTCAAGCGTGTGTGGCGGTCAACTACGTGAGGAGTACAAAGACAAGTGTGTCTTGCCTATAGTCAAGCATGGTGGTGGGAGTGTCATGGTCTGGGGCCGCATGAGTGCTGCCGGCACTGGGGAGCTGCAGTTCATTGAGGGAACCATGAATGTCAATATGTACTGTGACAGACTGAAGCAGAGCATGATCCCCTCCCCTCAGAAACTGGGCCGCAGGGCAGTATTCCAACAGAATAACACACCTCTAAGACAACCACTGCCTTGCTAATGAAGCTGAGGGTAAAGGTAAAGGACTGGCCAGGCATGTCTCCAGACCTAAACCCTATTGAGCATCTGTGGGGCATCCTCAAATGGAAGGTGGAGGAGCGCAAGGTCTCTAACAACCACCAGCTCCATGATGTTGTCATGGAGGAGTGGAAGAGGACTACAGTGGCAGCCTGTGCAACTCTGGTGAACTCCATGCCCAAGAGAGTTAAGGCAGTGCTGGAAAATAATGGTGACCACACAAAATATTGACACTTTGGACCCAATTTGGACATTTTCACTTAGGGGTGTACTCACTTTTGTTGCCAGTGGTTTAGACATGAATGGCTGTGTGTTGAGGTATTTTGAGGGGACAGCAAATTTACACTGTTATACAAGCTGTACACTCACTACTTTACATTGTAGCAAAGTGTCATTTCTTCAGTGCTGTCACATGAAAAGATATAATAAAATATTTACAAAAATGTGAGGGGTGTACTCACTTTTGTGAGATACTGTATGTGCATGTTTGTACCGGTATGTAGTACACATTTTTCTTTTCTATTTTTTGCAACCTACCTAAAACACACTTGCACTAAGGCCCGATTCACACCTATGCATTTTTAGTGCTTTTTGCAGATTACAGAACATGTTCCATAGGAAACCATGTTAAATGGACTGTAGTGCAAACCTGCAAAATGCAAAAAGCACTAAAAATGCATAGGTGTGAATCAGGCCTAAAACTGACCCCGGCAGTAACCTACATCAAGTCCTGATCTAACTATTTTATATTTATTTATTTGTTTACATGCTTCTCCACTAGCGAGGGTGGGGGAGCCATTTATAAAGCAAATCAGTGATTATATATATATATATTATAAATCAAACTGTGTCTCCTCCAGAAAAGTCTCTGCATCATATTTACAGACCTGTGTATCTGTATTCCTGGGCAGACAAGTGTGACAGTTTGCAAAGTTCAAACACAGATTTATTACTATAAATTTCTGTTCTAAACAGACACATAACTAAAAGATAAGTTCACCTTTCTGAACATGTTACACCTGTATTTAGGGGGCAACATGTAACATGTTCAACAACCTCTCCTTACATTCCTGATCCCCCCTTCCCCTTGACAGTGGGCGGGGGATCCTCTTCCTGTATTTGCTGTCATATTTTAAAAATGGTGCAGGAATCTGTGCATGAGAAAACTATTGGTCCAATCTGCCATCACAGCAGATGAACTTGTAGTTCGAATGGGCTACAGATGTGCTGATCAGCATGCTCGTAGTCCATTCACACTTCCTCCAGCTTACAAGCTGGCAGTTCGTGCAGAGGTATGGGCTGAAAGCTGGAGAAAGAGCGAGCGTGCAAAAGCCTGAAATAGAACCAGCAATCTGATGATCATGGGTGCAATACTTTGCAGGCTCCGGTTTAAAAAAAAAAAAAAAAAATGATAATTGTTTAACCTGCAAAATATGTGCATTTATTATTTTTTGTAAAATGTGAACCTAGCCTTTAAGACGGGTCAGCAACCTTTTTCCACTTAAGGGTCAGATTTCAATGTATGTGAATGCATGGATTCATCTGCTAATGAAAATAAAATTACACAGCCCTCTGCACCTCTGGACCCCTTTACATTACACAGCCCCCCCCCCCCCGCACATCACAGAGTCCCCCCAGCTGTGTAAGCATGGAGGGATGAGGCGCTTTAAATTTAATTTGTTTTCTTATTTATTTATTTCATTTTATTTTTACACTGTCCCTTTGAAAAAAAAATTATGATCATTTTATTGCTGTCAGAAGGAATGTGAACATCCCTTGTGACAGTAATAGGCTGTGACGGGTACTCTTTATGGAGGGATCTGTGGATCTATAAGAGTCCAAATCCCTACTTTGCACTTAAAAGCATTCAAAACGCCAAGTTTGGCTGTTTGGAATACTGTAATCTTTTAAAATTTGGTGACTTTATGTCTTCTGTAAACCGGAGGCAATGTTATGACATCGTTACCGGGTTATTAAATCTGAGACCCGATCACAGCCAGTTCTGGCTTCGTTTGATTCTCCGGCCAGCTGGCAGGCATGCTGGTTGGTCGGTCGGACCTCCCGGGAGAGCCTGGGCGAGCCGCGGAAGGCGGGACGGGATAACAACCAAGTGGCTTCTTAGCTACATCGGTTGATATCCCAAGAAAGCCAACTGCCGGCTCTAAAAAAACGGTACCGGGGTGATGCGTGCAGCTGGAGGCATCACCCGGTACAGGTCGGTGTGAAGGGATTAAAATGTCCACAGGCTGGGTGCACGTGAATTCATCAGGTGCACTGACAGGCCGGACGTTTAGCGGCGGCAGGCCAGATGCGGCCCGCGAGCTGTAGGTTGCCGACCCTGCTTTAAAAAGTGATCAGGGTCAGATATAATGCAGCCACATGTGTGACTTTAGGGCAACCATTGGAGGAATTTAAGACACAAGCTGTAATGTTGTCTACAGCTAGTGATCACTGTGTTAGCCAATCAGTGTTCATGTAATCAATAGCCGGTCCTCCCAGCACAAACACGGGTGTGTGTATATATGAAGCAGCATGAAATTATTATTATTATACAGGATTTATATAGCACCAACAGTTTGTGCAGTGCTTTACAACATGGAGGCAAGACACGTACAATTACAACACAGGAGGAATCAGAGGGCCCTGCTCATTATCCTGCACGTACATGTGTCATCAACAGGCTAACATACATAAGGGATTTCTGGAAGTAAAACAATAAAGTACAATAATAAAAACATGGCAGTATATTATTATACAGGATTTATATAGCACCGACAGCACTTTACAATATTAGGGCAGACAGTACAATTACAATACAATTCAATACAGGAGGAATAAGAGGGCCCTGCTCATTAGAGCTTACAATCTAGGAGGGAGGGTTAAATGATACGAAAGGGCAATAACTGTGGGGGATGAGCTGATTGAGAAAATAAGAAGTGTAGTTGTTAGATGGTGGCAGGATAGGCTTCCCTGAATAGAAAAGTTTTCAGGGATCACCTGAAGGTGGATAGATTTGGGGACAGTCTGACAGATTGGGGTAGGGAGTTCGAGAGGATGGGAGAGGCTCGGAAGAAGTCTTGGAGGTGAGTATGAGAGGAGGTGATGAGGGAGCTGGAGAGCAGGAGGTCTTGGGAGGAGCGAAGAGGACTATTATGTTGGTATTTTGAGACTAGGCTGGTGATGTAGCTGGGAGCAGAGTTGTGGATGGCTTTGTAGCTCATTGTTAGTATTTTGAATTTAATTTGTTGGGCGAGTGGCAGCCAATTGAGGGATTGGCAGAGTGGGGTGGCAGATGCTGAACGGTTTGTAAGGTGGATGAGTCTGGCAGCGGCATTCATGATGGACTGGAGGGGGGATAGTCTATTTAAGGGTAGGCCAATAAGGAGGGAGTTGCAGTAGTCGAAGCGAGAGATGACCAAGGAGTGAATCAGGAGCTATGTGGTTTCATTGGTTAGGAAAGGACAAATTTTAGAGAGGTTGCGGAGGTTGAGGCGGCAAGCCTTAGAAAGTGATTGGATGTGGGGCCAAAAGGAGAGTTCAGAATCCAGGATAACACCAAGCACCCTAACATGTAGGGATGGGTGGATGGTTGTGCCATTGCTCTTGACAGAGAAGTCAGGGGAAAGGGCATGTGGGTGAGGAAATATTATGAGTTCAGTTTTGGACAAGTTGAGTTTGAGGAAGTGGTGTGACATCCAGGCAGATATGTCTGTTAATAAGTTAGTGATGCGTGAAGAGACTGATGGAGTGAGTTGGGGGTTGGAGAGGTAGATTTGCGTATCGTCAGCGTAGAATTTATATTGAAAGCTGTGGAAGGCCCAGGGAAGAGGTGTATATTGAAAATAAGAGGAGGTCCAAGAACAGAACCTTGGGGGACCCCGACAGAGAAAGGAAGAGGAGAGGATGAGGTAGAATTGTACGTGACACTTAAGGTGCAATGGGATAGGTAGGACGAGAGCCACTGAAGAGCACAGTCACGGAGACCGAGGGAGTAAAGTTTTTTGAGCAGGAGTGGGTGGTCAACAGTATCAAAGGCAGCCGAAAGGTCCAGGAGTAGGAGTACAGAGTAGTGTCCACTGGTTTTAGTGGTTAGTAGGTCATTTGTGAGTTTAAGAAGGGCAGTTTCTGTGGAGTGTTGAGGGCGAAATCCAGATTGAAGAGGGTCAAGAAGGTTATTCTTAACAAGGTGGTCACTCAGTTGGTTGTGTGTGGTGAGGGGAGCTATCTCATCCAGGGTGAAGGACAGGGATTTATTGTAGATGGCAGTGGCTTGGTTGGGGCAGGACAGGGGTGAGATTTTTTCATAGAGGTGGTCAGTAGCAGAATAGAGGAGAGAAGTGTTGAGTTGGCGAAGGTTTCTACGGGTGATGGTTAGGCGATTGGAGGGAAAGGTGGTGCAAGACAGGGAGAGAGAGAAACTAATAAGGTGGTGGTCGGAGAGGGGAAAAGGATTGTTGGAGAAGTTGCATGGAGCGCATAGATAGGAGAAGACAAGGTCAAGGGTGTTTCCATCAGTGTGAGTAGAAGCCTGTACCCATTGCTTCAGGTCAAATGAGGAAGTTAGACTAAGAAGTTTAGAAGTAGCAGTAGTGTTAGTGTTAACT
The DNA here is from genome assembly GCA_018402905.1 of Glandirana rugosa. NCBI lineage: Eukaryota > Metazoa > Chordata > Amphibia > Anura > Ranidae > Glandirana > Glandirana rugosa. The sequence goes on from BLSH010295455.1 coordinate 105,452, forward strand.
GGGATGTTGAAGTCACCAAGAAGAATTGTGGGAATTTCAGAAGAGAGAAAGTAGGGTAGCCAGGCAGAAAATTCATCAAGGAAAGATGACAGTGGTCCAGGAGGCCGATAGATCACAGCAATTCTTAGGGAGGTTGGAGAGAATAGACGTATACAGTGGGCTTCAAATGATGAGAGTGAGAGAGGGAGGAGAGTGAAGAACCTGAAAGGTGCTCTGTGGGGATAGGAGGAATCCCATTCCACCTCCCTTGTGTCCATTAGGCCTAGGGAAGTGAGTACAGAGAAGGCCACCGTGGGAGAGTGAAGCAGGACAAGGAGAATCGCATTTGTGGAGCCAGGTTTCGGTGATCGCAAATAGTTTAACCACTTCAGCCCCGGAAGGATTTCCCAGGTTAGGACGAGAGCACTTTTTGCGATTCGGCACTGCGTCGATTTAACTGACAATTGCACGGTCATGTGACGTTGTACCCAAACGAAATTTGCAATCTTTTTTTCCCACAAATAGAGCTTTCTTTTGGTGGTATTTGATCACCACTGCATCATTTCTGATCGCTGCTATAAAGAAAGAAAGCGACAATTTTGCAAAAAAAAAAAAAAAAAAACATCTGTGTTCCCTCCACCTTACCCTAAGGAGGATAGGGGTGTCTCGTGGAAAGTCCAAGAAGTGAGAGGAGGGAGAGAGTG
>BLSH010295455.1:107811-138753 GCA_018402905.1 Glandirana rugosa
CACATTAGATTCATCAAAAAGACAAGGATATTCCAAATCTGCAAGCCTAGCAAGCTTCAGCTTTTCCAGTTGTGAGATGAGAAATTCTCGGGGTCGTTCTACAAACAGAGTTCTAAAGTCAGGCAAAATAAATAAATTTACTTTTTATTTATTATACATATATATACACACACACACACACACACACACACACACACACACACACAGTTGCAAGAAAAAGTATGTGAACCCTTTGGAATGATATGGATTTCTGCACAAATTGGTCATAAAATGTGATCTGATCTTCATCTAAGTCACAACAATAGACAATCACTGTCTGCTTAAACTAATAACACACAAAGAATTAAATGTTACCATGTTTTTATTGAACACACCATGTAAACATTCACAGTGCAGGTGGAAAAAGTATGTGAACCCCTAGACTAGTGACATCTCCAAGAGCTAATTGGAGTGAGGTGTCAGCCAACTGTAGTCCAAGCAATGAGATGAGATTGGAGGTGTTGGTTACAGCTGCCCTGTCCTATAAAAAACACACCAGTTCTGGGTTTGCTTTTCACAAGAAGCATTGCCTGATGTGAATGATGCCTCGCACAAAAGAGCGCTCAGAAGACCTACGATTAAGTATTTTTGACTTGCATAAAGCTGAAAAGGGTTATAAAAGTATCTCCAAAAGCCTTGCTGTTCATCAGTCCACGGTAAGACAAATTGTCTATAAATGGAGAAAGTTCAGCACTGCTGCTACTCTCCCTAGGAGTGGCCGTCCTGTAAAGATGACTGCAAGAGCACAGCACAGACTGCTCAATGAGATGAAGAAGAATCATAGAGTGTCAGCTAAAGACTTACAAAAGTCTCTGGCATATGCCAACATCCCTGTTAGCGAATCTACGATATGTAAAACACTAAACAAGAATGGATTTCATGGGAGGATACCTCAGAGGAAGCCACTGCTGTCCAAAAAAAACATTGCTGCATGTTTACAGTTTGCACAAGAGCACCTGGATGTTCCACAGCAGTACTGGCAAAATATTCTGTAGACAGATGAAGCCAAAGTTGAGTTGTATGGAAGAAACACACAACACTATGTGTGAAGAAAAAGGCACAGCACACCAACATCAAAACCTCATCCCAACTGTGAAGTATGGTTGTGGGGGCATCATGGTTTGGGGCTGCTTTGCTGCATCAGGGCCTGGACGGATTGCTATCATTGAAGGAAAAATGAATCCCCAAGTTTATCAAGACATTTTGCAGGAGAACTTAAGGCCATCTGTCCAGCAGCTGAAGCTCAACAGAAGATGGGTGTTGCAACAGGACAACGACCCAAAGCATAGAAGTAAATCAACAACAGAATGGCTTAAACAGAAGAAAATATGCCTTCTGGAGTGGCCCAGTCAGAGTCCTGACCTCAACCCGATTGAGATGCTGTGGCATAACCTCAAGAAAGCGATTCACACCAGACATCCCAAGAATATTGCTGAACTGAAACAGTTCTGTAAAGAGGAATGGTCAAGAATTACTCCTGACCGTTGTGCACGTCTGATCTGCAACTACAGAAACGTTTGGTTGAAGTTATTGCTGCCAAAGAGGTTCAACCAGTTATTAAATCCAGGGGTTCACATACTTTTTCCACCTGCACTGTGAATGTTTACATGGTGTGTTCAATAAAAACATGGTAACATTCAATTCTTTGCGTGTTATTAGTTTAAGCAGACTGTGATTGTCTATTGTTGTGACTTAGATGAAGATCAGATCACATTTTATGACCAATTTGTGCAGAAATCCATATCATTCCAAAAGGGTTCACATACTTTTTCTTGCAACTGTACATATACATACACACTGTATCTCACAAAAGTGAGTACACCCCTCACATTTTTGTAAATATTTTATTATATCTTTTCACACAATAAAACACTGAAGGAATGACACTTTGTTACAATGTAAAGTAGTGAGTGTACAGCTTGTATAACAGTGTATATTTGCTGTCCCCGCAAAATAACTCAACACACAGCCATTAATGTGTAAACCTCTAGCAACAAAAGCGAATACACAAAAGTGAAAATGCCTTATTGGGTCCAAAGTGTCAATATTTTGTGTGGCCACCATTATTTTCCAGCATTGCCTTAACCCTCTTGGGCATGGAGTTCACCAGAGCTTCACAGGTTGCCACTGGAATCCTCTTCTATTCCTCCATGACGACATCACGGAGCTGGTGGATGTTAGAAACCTTGCGCTCCTCCACCTTCCATTTGAGGATGCCCCACAGATGCTCAAATAATGTTTAGGTCTGGAGACATGCTTGGGCAGTCCATCACCTTTACCCTCAGCTTCTTTAGCAAGTCAGTGGTCATTTTGGAGGTGTGTTTGGGGTCGTTATGTTGGAATACTGCCCTGAGTCCAGTCTCTGAAGGGTAGGGATCACGCTCTGCTTCAGTACGTCATAGTTCATGTTGGCATTCATGGTTCCCTCAATGAACCATAGCTCCCCAGTGCCGGCAGCACTCATGCAGTCCCAGACCATTACACTCCCACCACCATGCTTGGCTGTAGGCAAGACATACTTGTCTTTGTACTCCTCACCTGGTTACTGCCACACACGCTTGACACCATCTGAACCAAATAAGTTTATCTTGGTCTCATCAGACCACAGGACATGGTTCCAGTAATCCATGTCCTTAGTCTGCTTGTCTTCAGCAAACTGTTTGCAGGCTTTCTTGCTCACCATCTTTAGAAGAGGCTTCCTTCAGAGACAACAGCCATGCAGACCAATTTGATGCAGTGTGCGGCGTATGGTCTGAGCACTGACAGGCTGACCCCCCCACCCCTTCAACCTCTGCAGCAATGCTGGCAGCACTCATACGTCTATTTCCCAAAGACAACCTCTGGTTTTGATGCTAAGCACGTGCACTCAACTCCTTTAGTCGACAATGGCGAGGCCTGTTCTGAGTTGAACTGTCCTGTTAAAACCACTGTATGGTCTTGGCCACCGTGCTGCAGCTCAGTTTCAGGGTCTTGGCAATCTTCTTATAGCCTAGGCCATCTTTATGTAGAGCAACAATTCTTTTTTTCAGATCCTCAGAGAGTGCTTTGCCATGAGGTGCCATGTTGAACTTCCAGTGACCAGTATGAGAGAGTGAGAGGGATAACACCAAATTTAACACACCTACTCCCCATTCACACTTGAGACCTTGTAACACTAACAAGTCACATGACACCGTGGAGGGAAAATTGCTAATTGGGCCCAATGTGGACATTATCACTTAGGGGTGTACTCACTTTTGTTGCCAGCGGTTTAGACATTGATGGCTGTGTGTTGTTATTTTGAGGGGACAGCAAATTTACACTGTTATACAAGCTGTACACTCACTACTTTACATTGTAAAAACAAATAAAAAAAAGTTGCGCTAAACACCCATGTAAGACCAAAGGTAGGGATATCTACACACTCATATCCAAGTGCATTCAAGGTGCTGTTATCTGAAACAACAACATAATAAAGTGCAAAAATAATTTTAGTTATTTAGTTCAGACATGAACTCATCAAGAGATTCACGTGGGCCATCCCACAGGAGGAGGACGTCGTCTATATATCTTGCCCACATGACCAGGTGAGGCCTCTCATGGGCATAGACGACGTCCTCCTCCCATTTCCCCATAAAGAGGTTGGCCAGGCTGGGAGCAAATTTGGCCCCCATGGCCACCCCTCTATGTTGTAAATAGAATTAATCTCTGGACCAAAAGAAATTATGCGTCGTTGCAAACACAAGCAGTTCCATAATAAATTTCCTTTGGATAGCCGGAAGTGTTGAATCCCTATTAAGAAAGAACTCCACCGCAGCAATTCCCCATTGATGGGGGATATTTGTATATAGAGAGGTGACATCTGCTGTCACTAGCCAGACCCCCTCTCTATAACGACAACCCCTGAGTAAATTGATAACATGCCTGCTATCCTTAATGTAAGCAGGCAGCGGTTTAACCAGAGGTTGCAGGAAAGTGTCTATATATTTTCCTACACGAGAAGTAATGGAATTAATTCCACTAATAATAGGAGGACCCGGTGGATGAACCGGGTCTTTATGCAATTTCGGTAGGTAATAGATAATGGGGATTCTGGAAGCAGTAGGAATCAAGAATTGCTTTTCTTTTTTATTTATAATACCCATCTTGTGTCCATCATTGACTATTCTCACCAATTCTCTTTTATACTTAACTCTAGGGTCAGAAGGGAGGGGAGCATATGTATCTCTGTCGCCCACTATCTTATCCAGTTCCTGGAGGTAGTCAGCTTTATTGAGGATCACAATGCCCCCTCCCTTGTCTGCAGGTCGTATTACTATCTCTTTATTTTGACATAATTGATCTAAGCCTTTTTGTAGAGAGTGATTTAGCCTCGCCTGCTTCAGTTTTAGCTGCTCTAAATCCCTAATCATCACATCTCTAAAAACTTTTAAGGAAGGGGCCAGTCCCCCCGGGGGGGTTGAAAAGGGAGGCATTAGCCAGATTAGAGTGTTGAATCTCGCTCCCAGTGGTGATACTAGGTCTGCAGGGATTCGACATAATATATCTTTTAATATTGAGTTTTCTTGTAAATTTATGGATATCCATATAGGTTTGGAATTTGTTCAACTGTTTCGGGGGTGCAAACTTCAACCCTTTATCAGGGATTTAAATTTCTTCAGATGTAAGGTCTGTCCCACTTAGGTTAAATATACCCTCTCCACTTATTCTCTTTTCCTTTTGTTGTATTGATTTCCTCCCCCCTCTAGCTCCTCTCTTCTTTCTGGAGGTTTTGTTATGTCTTGATGAGGTCTGGGAAAACCCCACCGATGAGGATTATTCCAATTGTTGCGTGGTTCATGCCTAGGGGGGCCCTGATATTGATATGGGGGAATCCGATATTCATCCTCTCCCCTTCTATTTTGTTTAGGGTTCTGGTAGCCATAATGGTTCCGACCATCTTCATAGTACGTATACTCCTCCTCCCCTCTTAGAGGGTGGAAACGGTTGTTGGTAGGTACCGTATATTGCGAGGATTGATATCCATCCCAACCTCTATTTGGGGAGTGATATTGTTCATAATCCTGCCTCCTATTGGGTTGATAATAAGCCTGTCTCCTTCTTGGGGTTTGGACCGGAGGGTTCCTCGGGGGAGGAGCAGGGACTTTAGAAGGTCCCGGTCTCCTCCCCGGGGAATGGTATAGTACTTTCCTCCGAATCCCATGAGGGCGCAGATTACCATCAATACCTCCTTGTTGTTTCTGGGTTTTACCTTGTCCATGATTAGAAGGATTTCCTACTTTACTTCCTGCCTCCATATTCCTTTTCCTCCTCCACCAATTTTGTCTGCCATTCAAAAACGAAAAATCTCAAAAAATTAACCCCTGCTTCATTGAAATACTTGTACCACTCCTCTAGTTCTAAATCGCCCTTTTGAGGGGAAAAACATCCCATCTGAGTCTCCTAGGTACCATCGCATCAGCCACGTATTGTTCCAAAAATGCGATGTCCCAGAGGGTATGAGTCTCAGAAACCATCATGTTTTTAAGCCTCATAAAGAGACCACCCAGGTCACACTCACCCTCATTGTATACCTGAAACAGTCCTTCCGTTTGAATAACCCTTTTAGTGCGATATTCAAACACATCCATTCCTTTTGATTTTTGTTACCCAATATCGAGAAAAGGCTATAACAGCCAGTAAACTGTTATTAATTCTATATCGGAGAGAACTTATTCCAAGCAGCAGGTATATTATTATCATCAAGAATATGGTTCAAATTAAAAGCATGTATACCGCGCTATAAGACTAAAGATGATGGGCGCAGCTGTAACAATAATAGTGCGATAATCCACCATGTAACAATACAAATCAAAAAAAGTCGAGCTAAACACCCATGTAAGACCAAAGGTAGGGATATCTACACACTCATATCCAAGTGCATTCAAGGTGCTGTTATCTCAAACAACAACATAATAAAGTGCAAGAATAATTCCAGTGCAGTAAATAAACATGTATATATATATATATATATATATATATATATATATATATATATATAGTGCCAGTGCTGAATTAATTAAATTAAAACTCAAACTCTGCAGCCACAGTGAATCCAATAATAGTCTCTCAAAGTCTCTTTAACAGAAACAGATATTAATTCCACAACCGCTAAGGGTTATACAGAAGAACATGGATCAGTAATAGTTCACACAGGGAGAGTGCAAGTAGGGACACCCAAAGTCACAAATCTTCACTTTCTGCTCCGCCACCACTAAGATTAGACACCTCCAGTGACAAGGGGGGTAAAGCTGGACTCTTACCGGAGTATGCGACCCACTATCGCTAGTAGAGTCAAACACACCAGCAGAAATAACCCTCTGCGGGGTATGAAACAGCCGTGGGGCGGCTCTCCCGATGTCAGCGGGTATCCGTGTGGAACAAAACGACGCGGCTCTCCTTGGATCAGCTGGGTATCGTACCCAATAGGGGTCAGATTGTGGACTCTCACCAGCGGATCATATAAGAAATAACGGCCACATAGTGTAACACCGTAGGATATTTATTAAAAGCAACTTAAAAACAGACATCGGGAGAGCCTCCTCGTGGCTGTTTCATACCCCGCAGAGGGTTATTTCTGCTGGTGTGTTTGACCCTACTAGCGATAGTGGGTCGCATACTCCGGTAAGAGTCCAGCTTTACCGCCCTGGTCACTGGAGGTGTCTAATCTTAGTGGTGGCGGAGCAAAAAGTGAAGATTTGTGACTTTGGGTGTCCCTACTTGCACTCTCCCTGTGTGAACTATTACTGATCCACATTCTTCTGTATAACCCTTAGTGGTTGTGGAATTAATATCTGTTTCCGTTAAAGAGACTTTGAGAGACTATTATTGGATTCACTGTGGCTGCAGAGTTTATGAGTTTTAATTTTATTTTTATTAATTTAGCACTGGCGATATATATATATATATATATATATATATATATATATATATATATATATATATTTACTGCACTGGAATTATTTTTGCACTTTATTATGTTGTTTGAAATAACAGCATCTTGAATGCACTTGGATAGGAGTGTGTAGATATCCCTACCTTTGGTCTTACATGGGTGTTTAGCGCAACTTTTTTTGATTTGTATTGTTACATGGTGGATTATCGCACTATTATTGTTGCAGCTGCGCCCATCATCTTTAGTCTTATAGCGCGGTATACATGCTTTTAATTTGAACCATATTCTTGGATAATAATATACCTGCTGCTTGGAATAAGTTCTCTCTGATATAGAATTAATAATAGTTTACTTGCTGTTATAGCCTTTTCTGAGGGTGAGAGTGACCTGGGTGGTCTCTTTATGAGGCTTAAAAACTTGATGGTTTCTGAGACTCATACCCTCTGGGACATCGCATTTTTGGAACAATACGTTGCTGATGTGATGGTACCTAGGAGCCTCAGATGGGATGTGTGCCCACAAAAGGGCGATTTAGAACTAGAGGAGTGGTACAAGTATTTCAATGAAGCAGGGGTTAATTTTTTGAGATTTTTTAATAGGCAGGAAAAACTTTAAATTATCTCGGTTGGATGAGGAAATTAAGCATATCAAGGAGCAACTCCTACCGTATGCCAATAAAGATGAATATAAAACACGGTCAGAGAATCTTAGGAAGTTACTGGAAAAGGAGGAATGCGAGCAAAAGAATAAAAAAAGAAAGAAATTTAACAGGGATGTCGAAGACTATAAGGCAGGCCTAGTTTTTGAATGGCACAAAAAATTGGCGGAGGAGGAAAGGAATATGGAGGTAGAAAGTAAAGTAAGAAATCCTTCTAATCATGGACAAGGTAAAACCCAGAAACAACAAGGAGGTATTGATGGTAATCTGCGCCCTCATGGGATTCAGAGGAAAGTACTATACCATTCCCCGGGGAGGAGACCGGGACCTTCTAAAGTCCCTGCTCCTCCCCCGAGGAACCCTCCGGTCCAAACCCCAAGAAGGAGACAGGCTTATTATCAACCCAATAGGAGGCAGGATTATGAACAATATCACTCCCCAAATAGAGGTTGGGATGGATATCAATCCTCGCAATTTACGGTACCTACCAACAACCGTTTCCACCCTCTAAGAGGGGAGGAGGAGTATACGTACTATGAAGATGGTCGGAACCATTATGGCTACCAGACCCCTAAACAAAATAGAAGGGGAGAGGATGAATATTGGATTCCCCCATATCAATATCAGGGCACCCCTAGGCATGAACCACGCAGCAATTGGAATAATCCTCGTCAGTGGGGTTTTCCCAGACCTCATCAAGACATAACAAAACCTCCAGAAAGAAGAGAGGAGCTAGAGGGGGGAGGAAATCAAAACAACAAAAGGAAAAGAGAATAAGTGGAGAGGGTGTATTTAACCTAAGTGGGACGGACCTTACATCTGAAGAAATTTAAATCCTTGATAAAGGGTTGAAGTTTGCACCCCCGAAACAGTTCAACAAATTCCAAACCTATATGGATATCCATAAATTTACAAGAAAACTCAATATTAAAAGATATATTATGTTGAATCCCAGCAGACCTAGTATCACCACTGGGAGCGAGATTCAATACTCTGATCTGGCTAATGCCTCCCTTTTCAACCCCCCGGGGGGACTGGCCCCTTCCTTAAAAGTTTTTAGAGATGTGATGATTAGGGATTTAGAGCAGCTAAAACTGAAGCAGGCGAGGCTAAATCACTCTCTACAAATAGGCTTAGATCAATTATGACAAAATAAAGAGATAGTAATACGACCTGCAGACAAGGGAGGGGGCATTGTGATCCTCAATAAAGCTGACTACCTCCAGGAACTGGATAAGATAGTGGGCGACAGAGATACATATGCTCCCCTCCCTTCTGACCCTAGAGTTAAGTATAAAAGAGAATTGGAGAGAATAGTCGATGATGGGCACAAGATGGGTATTATAAATAAAAAAGAAAAGCAATTCTTGATTCCTACTGCTTCCAGAATCCCCATTATCTATTACCTACCGAAATTGCATAAAGACCCGGTTCATCCACCGGGTCCTCCTATTATTAGTGGAATTCATTCCATTACTTCTCGTGTAGGAAAATATATAGACACTTTCCTACAACCTCTGGTTAAATCGCTGCCTGCTTACATTAAGGATAGCAGGCATGTTATCAATTTACTCAGGGGTTGTCGTTATAGAGAGGGGGTCTGGCTAGTGACAGCAGACGTCACCTCTCTATATACAAATATCCCCCATCAATGGGAAATTGCTGCGGTGGAGTTCTTTCTTAATAGGGATTCAACACTTCCGGCTATCCAAAGGAAATTTATTATGGAACTGCTTGTGTTTGCAACGACGCATAATTTCTTTTGGTTCAGAGATGAATTCTATTTACAACATAGAGGGGTGGCCATGGGGGCCAAATTTGCTCCCAGCCTGGCCAACCTCTTTATGGGGAAATGGGAGGAGGATGTCGTCTATGCCCATGAGTGGTCATGTGGGCAAGATATATAGACGACGTCCTTCTCCTGTGGGATGGCCCACGTGAATCTCTTGATGAGTTCATGTCTGAACTAAATAACAACGAGAGAGGCATTGAATTTAAATATGAGGCCAGCCTTGAAACTATTAATTTCCTGGACCTGAAATTATGGGCCATAAATGGTCAAATACAGACAGCCACTCATTTTAAAACGACTGACAGGAATTCATACATCTCAAAAGATAGCTGTCATTACAGAGCTTGGCTGGATGCAGTCCCTAAAAGTCAATATTTGAGACTAAGGTGCAATTGCAGTAAACCCGAGGTTTTCAAGCTAAAGTATTGACGTCTAGATTCCTTGATAAAGGTTATCATACTGAAACCCTTGAACAGACATTAGCGATGGCGGAATTAGTGGATAGAGAGGAACTGCTGAAAGAAAATCTATACTAGTAGGGGAGCAGTTGGATAGTTTTGTTGCCCCTTTTATTATAGGTTTCTCCACACAGCACTACCAAATTAAAAAATTGGTGCAAAAGCACTGCCATATTATTAGGAATGATCCAGTGTTGAGTGGCGTTGTGCCCGAGAAACCTAGGGTGGTTTTTAGGGGTGTTCCCTCCCTTAGAGACAAATTAGCCCCAGGGGTATGTGACCCCCCTATTGCTAAACCAGTGTTCTTTGGGAACATTGTGGGCTTTCATAAGTGTGGTAGATGTGCAGTCTGTCAGGTTAATGAGATACGTACTAAAAAGACTAGCACCTTTATGTCCAACATTACTTCTCAAACCTTCCCCATCAAGTCTTTTGTCTCGTGCAATACTGTTAATGTGGTGTACCTCATCACATGCCCCTGTGGGCTTCACTATGTGGGGAGGACAATTAGACCCCTACAGGTGCGACTCAAGGAGCACATTGCCAACATAAAAAGAATCATCCCCTCTCCAGACACTATCGGGACAAACATGATAGGAACCCCAAGGGAACCTCAATGTCTGAAACAGAAAGGACTAAATGTGGATGTTGAAATAAATGCATTCATTGATATTTCCTAGGCTGACTAGGGATAGTGTAGTTTCCTAAGTAACCTTTGACATACCCTCTGTGCCTTAGCCATTTAAGATAGATTCCTATTTCTTGGTAATAGCGTTTGCCTGTTTAATATTAAATGATTTCCTATGCAATGGAATTTATGGTAGGATATTTAAATATTGGATTAACTAATTAATGAATAGATATGGCCCCATGTGTATATAAGAGGGGCCTAGTTGAATAAGATGCTTGCTTCATAAATTTAAATAGTTTTATCTAAGCATTATTACTTTAATTTACAATTAAAATGGGGTGATTACATTGGGAAAGAGCCCAGTAAAATGCGCACCTTTTGAATTTATAACTAATTTTTCCTGCCTTTGTGGAATGAAGTAATAGATCTATTAAATGTACTAAATGTGGTCCCAGTTATAGACGCTAGGGGCCATACATTCCTAACCGTGTTTTATAATTATTAAATGTTTAGTGAGAGTCTGCTTTTTATTTTATATTCAATTGTTTTTTATGGTATTAAATTTTGCCTTGAGCCTTCTCCTCTCTTTCGGATTGCTGCAATATCTGGTAAATTGAAGACGGACCTAATGTCCTCCTCGTTATGTTCATTTATGACAGTGAGGCTTGGTCTGATGCCTAGCATAGTGCGGCTCCGAGAGCGAGGCTTGGAATGCAAGCAAGTAGTATATTATGTGGTGACTCAGGACGTTGCCCGTGCCCCAGGAAGACGTCATCTTTTGACGAAAGATGTATGGCAGAGCTTAACGTGCTGACGTCACCACACCCCATGTGATCCTGTACGGACGGGCTTCGTTTGTTTCGTATTGCCAGCTTGTTTGATGTACCTCTATGCGAAGCTGCACATCTCTATTGTGAGTACCCTGTTTTTAAGTTGCTTTTAATAAATATCCTACGGTGTTACACTATGTGGCCTTTATTTCTTATATGATCCGCTGGTGAGAGTCCACGATCTGACCCCTATTGGGTACGATACCCAGCTGATCCAAGGAGAGCCGCCTTGTTTTGTTCCACACGGAGCCCCGCTGACATCGGGAGAGCCGCCCCACGCCTGTTTCATACTCAGCAGAGGGTTATTTCTGCTGGTGTGTTTGACCCTACTAGCGATAGTGGGTCGCATACTCCGGTAAGAGTCCAGCTTTACCCCCCTTGTCACTGGAGGTGTCTAATCTTAGTGGTGGCGGAGCAGAAAGTGAAGGTTTGTGACTTTGGGTGTCCCTACTTGCACTCTCCCTGGTAGTGATCCTCTCCAACCGCAAAGCGCAGGAAGCGCTGGTGCTGGGCGCAGATGGGGACATGCAGGTACGCATCTTTGATGTCGAGGGAGGCCAGGAAGTCGCCCTGGTGCAGGGCCGCTACTACCGAGTGGACCGACTCCATGCGAAATAGCCAAGCACGCCGACCGCCGCAGCACAAGACAGGTGGGGGGGAGGGAGGGTGAGGCGGAGGGAGCCTTGCCCCAGAGACCACCCTGGAAGCCCCCGAGGGGAAAGGGGGTACGACAGCGGGGTCCCGGAGGGATGGGGGGGGGACGAGGCACTAGCGAGGAAGAGGGGGAAACCACCCATCGTGCTCACCCCGGAGGGGGGGACCCGCCAGCTCCCACCCCAGACCCCGAGGGGGAGGGGGGGAGCGTACCTACCCCATCTAGACGGGCGGTGCGGGGATCCCACCTAAGACAGCGTTCGCGCTCCCGGCTAGGCCAGAGGGAGCTGTCGGCCCAGGGCGGGGCGTTTAACCCGCGGGGCCACCCCGTCCGGTTCGGGGCTTGTCGCGTTCGACCCAGCGCGAAGCATCTGGTCTAGCGCGTGATGGCTGGCTGGGAAGACTACCTGGGTCCAAGACCCAGCCTGTTGTACAGCACGGCTGCTTGATTGAAGTCTTCATCTGTGAGGCTGTCTCCTGACAGCCGAAGTGGACCAGAGAGGTACCACAGATTCCAACAGGGAGCCTAGGTCTACTCCTTGCACTAGGCAGAGAAAACTGAGCTAGCAGAGCTGGGTGTGGGGTTATCTGCCAGTGGGGACTGCCCCCTGGGAGGGGCTGTGTCGGTTACTGTTCTTTTTGCTGTTAGAACTGCCTGTTCTGCCTAGTAAACTCCTGAAGAGGGCAGTATAACCCACTTAGCCCTAAGAGTCGCTGTGCCTGTCGACGAACGAAAGAGAAAAAGAAGTTCTAGCTGTAGAACTTACCATATTCCCGGCAAAGTCCCCAACAGGATACTGCCAAAAGTCCCAGCACCACTTGTCATCTGTGTACAGTGATGGGCTGCGACATTTAACCCATTTCCCATTGGGCCTGGCTTTCGTGAACACCCCCGGAAGCCATGTCACCACACAGGTAAGGCTCACACATCAGCACGCGAGGAAGAACCAACTACGGCCACTTCACAAGACTGGCCTGAAGGGGGAACAGGATAGTAGAGTGTTTAAATAAAAAATTATACACTCACCGACCACTTTATTAGGTACAACTTGCTAGTACCGGGTTGGACCCCCTTTTGTCTTAAGATCTGCCTTAATTCTTCATGGCATAGATTCAACAAGGTGTTGGAAACATTCCTCAGAGGTTTTGGTCCATACTGACATGATAGCATCACACAGTTACTGCACATTTCCCAGATGCACATCCATGATGCGAATCTCCCGTTCCACCACATCCCAAAGGTGTTCTATTGGATTGAGATCTGGTGACTGTGGAGGTCATTGGAGTGCAGTGAGCTCATTGTCCTGTTCAAGAAACCAGGGGTGAGATGATTTGAGCTTTGTGACATGGTGCATTACCCTGCTGGAAGTAGCCATCAGAAGATGGGTACACTGTAGTCATAAAGGGATGGACATGGTCAGCAACAATACTCAGGTAGGCCGTGACGTTTAAACGATGCTCAGTTGGTACTAAGGGGCCCAAAGTGTGCCAAAAAAATATCCCCCACACCATTACACCACCAGCCTGAACCATTGATACAAGGCAAGGATGGATCCAGGCTTTCATGTTTATGCCAAATTCTGACCCTACCATCTGAATGTCACAGCTGAAATCGAGACTGAGACTAGGCAATTTTTTCCAATCTTCTATTGTCAAATTTTGCTGAGCCTGTGTGAATTGTAGCCACAGTTTCCTGTTCTTCGCTGACAGGAGTGTCACCCGGTGTGGTCTTCTGCTGCTGTAGCCCATCTGCTTCAAGGTTTGATGTGTTGTGTGTTCAGAGATGGCATTTTGCATTCCTTGGTTGTAACGAGTGGTTATTTGAGTTACTGTTGCCTTTCTATCATCTCAAACCAGTCTGCCCACTCTCCTCTGACCTCTGATATCAGCAAGGCATTTTCCTCCACACAACCTCCGCTCACTGGATATTTTCTCTTTTTTGGTCCATTCTCTGTAAGACCTAGAGATGGTTGTGTGTGAAAATCCAAGTAGATCAGCAGTTTTTGAAATACTCAGAGAAGCCCATCTGGCAACAACCACCATGCCACATTCAAAGTCACTTAAATCCCCTTTCTTCCACATTCTTATGGTTTGAACTTCAGCAAGTTGTCTTCACCACATCTAGATGCCTAAATGCACTGAGTTGCTGCCATGTAATTGTCTGATTAGCAATTTGTTACACCAAGCAATTAAACAGGTGTACCTAATAAATTGGCCAGTGAGTGTTTGTGTGTATATGTATGTATGTGTGTATTATATATATATATATATATATATATATATATATATATATATATATATATATATATATATATATAAAAACCTACACAAAGGCATGACACATTCATAGTCTATAGTGTGAAATACTGCAGATTCAGACAAAGGATGTAGCCCTACAGCAGAAGCAGCACAGTCTCAGAGAGGTAGGTATAATATAATTATTTTTTTCTCCAATGGCAGTGTCACTTTAAAGTCCATTGAGGCTACACTTTCCAGTAATTTCACTGCAGAAAGAAAAGAATGGTCATTCAGAAAGTTAATAATGGATTTACTTGCAGCTAATACAATGGTTGCTGAGGTAATGCAGGGCTTGTTCACATGAACTTTGGTCTCAAAAGAGCAATCCGTGTACAGATCGCTTTTCAGGGAGCATTTGACAAGGGGTAAGGAGGTATTGTACTCCTCACTGACTGTTTAAACCCCTTGATCACTGTGGGGCACTTGCAGGGCTGCCTCATTCACTTGAATTTTAGTTTTTCGTTTTAGTGGGTGCTACACCTGCTGAAGAAAGCGACAGAGGAAATAGTTCCTGCTGCAGATTCGAATCACAGGCGCGGTACGTGTACACCACCAGCCGCTGCACATAAAGAGGGTAGCAACTGAGGGGGAAGCAAAAGCGCAGCTCAATCAATGAGCTTTACTGCCCCACAGCTGTGAGCATGAATGAGCCCAAAAACAGCATTGGTAATGCCAAGATATTTTCCCCATACCACACCTTCAAGTATTTGCCCACCGCACATACTGCGACAGGGTGGCCCGGCTGCACGAAACAAAACCTGTACGTTGTTCGCGTCTTCTGGGTCTGGGGCGCGTCACCGGCAACCTGCTCCTGATTGATTGGACACAGCAGGAGCAAATCAGCAGGTCCGGTGGCCGCCGGCCACCCGCGATCATTAAGAGGAGAAACAGAACGGTGGTCTGCCTATGTAAACAAGGCAGACTGCCATTCTGTGAGCGGGGAAAATGAAGATCTTGTGCTTCTACTAAGCAGAAACACGGATCTCTGTTTTCTTCCAGCCACAGCATTTCCCCCACAGTTAGAAAGTACTCTCTAGGGACACATTTAACCCTTTGATCGCCCCTGATATTAACCCCTTCCCTGCCAGTGTCATTTATACAGTGAAAATAACAGCACTGATCACTGTATTGGTGTCCCCAAAAAGTGTCACTTAGTGTCAGATTTGTCCGCCGCAATGCCGCAGTCTTGCTAAAAATCGGTGATCACCACCATTACTAGTAAAAAAAAATTATATATATATGTATAAATAAAAAGTCCATAAAAATATCCCCTATTTTGTAAACACGATACCTTTTGTACAAACCAATCAATATACGCTTATTGGGTATTTTTTTTTGCCAAAAATATGTAGCAGAATACACATTGGTCTAAATTTATGAAGAAATTTGATTTTTTACAGTCTTTTATTGAATATGTTTTATAGCAGAAAGTAAAAAAATAATTTTTTTTTTTCAAAATTGTCGCTCTTTTTATAGCGCAAAAAATAAAAACCACATTGGTGATGAAATACCACCAAAAGAAAGCTCTACTTGTGGGAAAAAAGGGACATCAATTTAGTTTGGGTACAACGTCGCACGACCGCGCAATTGTCAGTTAAAGTGATGCAGTGCCGTATCACAAAAAATGCTCTGGTCAGGAAGGGGGTGAAACCTTCTGGGGCTGAAGAGGTTAAAATGTATTTCCCCCTATAGCTCCCTGTAGAGTTCAGCTGTAACACGAACGGGCATTGCAGTGTGCAGACCGAGAGAAGTGACGGATTACCTGGCTGTTGGTAAAGCAGCAGGCTGGTCAGATTATTCACCAGATCTATGATCTTGTGTTCTCGCAAATAGTCTTCAGCTTCCATCGCCCTGCTGGCCGCCATGACTCCGCTCAGCGTTTTGTGGTTGCTAGGAGACGGAGGACGTCAACACAGCGCGCCGGAAGTGGAGTTCGGGCCCCGCGCCTGTGCTCAACTGTCAATGTTTTGTTTTGCTACGATTGACTAGGCGCCATTTTCTGGTAGACCAAAGCCTCATCTTTAGCTAATACTATGCCGTCTTATTAGGCCTGGGAAATGCCGCGCTTATATTAACAACTGGGAAACCAGGCTAGCGTTAGGAACACGAAAAGGAGGCATGTGTTCTTCTCAGTTAGATCCAGAAAACGTTTCTCGTAGATGCAAATTGCGTTGTTCTACTAATAGCATTAATCAGTGTGTCTGAATGGAGAAGGGCTGTCAGTATACAAATGAGTGTATATCACTGCAGCAATTGCATAGATCCTAACTGTCCCTCAGGTGCAAGGTCTGCTTTTCCTTAGTTGTCCCTCTTTTTGGCCTGCTATATAAAACGCTGTAATAAATGTTAACATGGCGATAACATAATGGCTTGGGGTTAGTGCAGGGTTATAATAAGAGAGACTGTGGGGCAGCAACAAACTCTGTACAGTGCCTTAAAAAAGTATTCATACCCCTTGAAATTTTGTCATATTACAACCAAAAACATAAATGTATTTTATTGGGATTTTATGTGATAGACCAACATAAGGTGGCACATAATTGTGATGTGGAAGGAAAATGATAAACAGTTTACAAAATGTTTCACACATAAATATATGAAAAGTGTGGCATGCATTTGTATTCAACCTCCTTTACTGTGATACCTCTAACTCAAATCTAATGGAACCAATTGCCTTCAGAAATCACTTAATTCGTAAATAGAATCCACCTGTGTGTAATTTAATGTCAGTATAAATACAGCTGTTCTGTGAAGCCCTCAGAGGTTTGTTAGAGAACCCTAGTGAACAAACAGCATCACGAAGGCCAAGGAATACACCGGAGAGGTTAGGTATAAAGTTGTGGAGATGTTTAACGCAAGGTTAGGTTCTAAAAAAAATATCCCAAGCTGAGAGCGTCGCACGGGGCACTGTTTAATCCATCATCCGAAAATGGAAAGCGTATGGCACAACTGCAAACCTACCAAGACATGGCCGTCCACCTAAACTGACAGGCTGGGCAAGGAGAGAATTAATCAGAGAAGCAGCCAAGAGGCCCATGGTAACTCTGGAGGAGCTGCAGAGATCCACAGCTCAGGTGGGAGAATCTGACTATTAGTGGTGCACTCCACAAATTTGGCCTTTATGGAAGAGTGGCAATAAGAAAGCCATACGGAGTCCTGTTTACAGTTTGCAAGAAGCCATGTGGGGGACACAGCAAACATGTGGAAGAAGGTGCTCTGGTCAGATGAGACCAAAATTTTACTTTTTGGCCTAAAAGCAAAACGCTATGTGTGGCAGAAAACTAACACTGCACATCACCCTGAACACACTATCCCCACCGTGAAACATGGTGGTGGCAGCATTATGTTGTGGGGATGCTTTTCTTCAGCAGGGACAGGGAAGCTGGTCAGAGTTGATGGGAAGATGGATGGAGCCAAATACAAGGCAATTTTAGAAGAAAATCTGTTAGAGTCTGCAAAAGACTTGAGACTGGGGCAGAGGTTCACCTTCCATCAGGACAGCGACCCTAAACATACAGAGCTACAATGGAATGGTTTAGATCAAAGCATATTCATGTGTTAGAATGGCCCAGTCAAAGTCCAGACCTAAATCCAATTGAGAATCTGTGGCAAGACTTGAAAATTGCTGTTCACAGACGCTCTCCATCCAATCTGACAGAGCTTGAGCTATTTTGCAAAGAACGGGCAAAAATGTAATTCTCTAGATGTGCAAAGCTGATAGAGACATCCCCAAAAAGACTTGCAACTGTAATTGCGAAAGGTGGTTCTACAAAGTATTGACTCAGGGGGGCTGAATAAAAATGTACGCCACACTTTTCAGAGATTTGTAAAAAAAAATTGAAAACCATTTATCATTTTCCTTCCACTTCACAATTATGTGGCACTTTGTGTTGGTCTATCACATAAAATCCCAGTAAAATGCATTTATGTTTTTCGTTGTAACATGACAAATGTGAAAAATTTCAAGGGGTATGAATACTTTTTCAAAGCACTGTACATGGTGGGTGCTGTGTACAGGGGGATGATGGCAGCTGGGCACAGAACTGTTGAGGATAGGGATCCTTAGACCTGCTGTAAGCCCTTCCTTGCTGTTCCCAGCAAATGAACCTGATGGGACATGAGGAATTTCTGTCTCAATAGGTCCAGAGGGGTTGATTTATGGTCTGATTTAAAACTGGAGAGTGCAAAGTCTGGTGCAGCTCTTCATAGAAGCCAATCAGCTTCCAGGTTTTCTTTTTTTTTGTCAAAGCTTAATTGAACAAGCTGACGTTAGAAGATGATTGGCTTCAGGACCAGTTTGCCTTTGTTTGGGACAGCCAACAGTACACTTTCACCATGATTTCTCAGGAATGCATTCACTCACCAAAGATCTGTCTGACTGATTGTCCGAGATCGGAGTAATCTAAAAATGTGAAAGTCGCTGTTTTCACTGCAACAGATAAAGTAAATGAAACATTGCCCCTTTGGATACGGTACATGGAGAACGGAGGATGGGCTGTAAACTAGGGATGCACCGATACCGATATCGGGCCAATACTCTGCCTTTTCGCAAGTATTGGTAAACGGGGTTAAAAGTGCCGTCGCACCGCACTACCAAGGCGGTGTGCAGCTGCTTTGGAAGCACTACCCATTGTTTTCAATGCGCAGGAGTGGTGGATCACCGCTCACTGCACCACCCCAAAGATGCTGCTTGCAGGACTTTTTGTAATGTCCCTCAGGCGCACCACCCCAGTGTGAAAGCACTCAGGCTTTCACATTGGGGGGGATTTTTGAGGCGCTTTACAGGTGCTATTTTTAGCTAAATAGCGCCTGTAAAGCGCCTTAGTGTGAAAGTAGCCTTAGAGTATTCATTTACTGCTGCAGCCTGCAAGTGTTTTATTTTTTTACAATGCATTTTATTTTTGAATGTCTTTTTTTTTTCTTTGCACCTTGGCCTTCCATTTGTCTATCTAGTCGCATGGTATTGTGCAGTTTTTATTTTGCTGGCTCGGCTGGGTTCTCAGGAACATTCTGTCTGTTTTTTTTTTTTTTTGTAGCGCTCTGCTTCTGTTACCACACCCCAAGTGCACGCCAGATGGAGTTCCTGTTCCCGGCTGGGTTACTTGGCTATACCAAGATGCATGCTGCTCGCATGGCTGCAGGAAGGACAAACAACGACAATCGGCGAGTGCAGCAGAGCTTTATTTCCAATTTTCCATTATCTTTGAAAATCGGTCAGATATTTGTCTTACTGAGTTAGAAGTGTGACGTGTGAATGTTAGAAAACCATAGCATTTCTAAAGGCTCAACATTTTTTTTCATTTTTTTTTCGTCTTTTTTTTCCCCCTGCCCAGAGACTTATTTATTTCAGGCTTTTAATGTGAGGGATGCCAGCGAAATGTCAGCAGTTTGGAAGTATTTTAAAATTAGTGAAACCAACTCACGCATTGCAGACTGCAAACTTTGTTCTGCAAACATATCAAGAGGAGGATCAAAAGTTAGTTCTCATAATACCAGTAAACTAATAAACCACCTCAAAATCAAACACAAGAGTGAGCATGGGGAATTTACCGTCACTAGCACTGGCACTCAGCACCTGACACTGCAGAAAACCTTTTCAAAATGCGAAAAATATTCCATGGATAACCCAAGGGCTATGAAAATATCGGAGGTAGTTACCCAATTCATCGTTCTTGACGATCAGCCACTATCAATAGTTGACAATGTGGGTTTTTGCCAACTTCTGAATCTTTTGTAGCCTAAGTACGAAATTCCCAGTCACCGTTACATCACAGATGTCATCTTCCCTCAATTACACAACCCAGTGAAGAAACACATTACCAACATGTTGCAGGAGGACTTAAAGGCTATCAGTTTCACCACGGACATTTGGAGCAGTAGTATAAGTCCTGTGTCAGTAATTAGCTTAACTGCACAATGGATTGATGGCAATTTCTCTCTTCAGCAAGTCATGCTCCACGCAAAGAAATTTCAAGGCTCTCACACAGGCCAAGCTATAACGAACCTACTTGAAGAAATGTGTAAAAAATATATTTGCGCTTGTGGGGAAAGAAAATTCCTAGTGTCCTGCAGCAGCTATATACTAAGTGAAATAGACACCTCAATGAATTAAAAACAAACATACAGCGCTTATAGGTGCTTAAATTCTGACAATGTGATCAAAAATGGAAATATATAAAGACAACTATATATCTAATAAAGACAATCTATTATTGCATATATCAAAAAAATAGTGCTTAAATAAATATCACAATAACATTTTTTTTATGTGCGTGAAAAAGTGCAAATAGTGCTTTAAAGTGCTTGCTATAGCCCAGGGTGCAAGCTAGATCGCGTGCGTTCCAAAAGAACTGGAAGTGACGTCCATGGAAACCAGATACTGGAAATTATGTCAATGCGTTTCGCCTAACCACAGGCGTCATCAAAGGTCCGTTGATGACGCCTGTGGTTAGGCGAAACGCGTTGACGTAATTTCCGGTATCTGGTTCCCATGGACGTCACTTCCGGTTCTTTTGGAACGCAAGCGATCTAGCGGCGTTCGTATCTAGATGCTGTCATTACAGGCTCATATGCATCCGCAATCTTGTGAGTACTTTGATCGCTTTGTGCAATAAAAGCATTGTTTTACAGTACTTCACTATTGTGGTCCCCCCTCTTCTTTTTATTTTATTCAATGTGGAGTGTCTTCTGGTCAATATGAAAGCTCGCACCCTGGGCTAGTCATCTGAGAGGAATCTGATTATAACAAAGCCTGACCAGACCCCCAGACTGAAAAGCTGGTGGTCATGGTCTTGTGGTGAGTAGGGATGCATTAGGGCATGACACCCCACACGATTTGAAGCACCTTGGCACCTGTGGCACCTTGAAGATAGCAAACACTTTAAAGCACTATTTGCACTTTTTCACGCACATAAAAAAAATTTAGTTGTGATATTTATTTAAGCACTATTTTTTTTGATATATGCAATAATAGATTGTCTGTATTAGATATACAGCTGTCTTTATATATTTCAATATATCTTCGGAATATTTTTTGATCACATTGTCAGAATTTAAGCACCTGTAAGCGCTGTATGCTTGACACTTGGGCCATTCCCAAAAGTTCTCTCCATGTGGTAGCCCAGGATAATGCTAGGAATATGATAAAAGGTGTGGAAGATGCTGGTCTTCAGAGTCTTTCATGTGCGGCACTGCAGCTGGCTGTCTCAGAGGGTCTTTTATTACAGCGCAGCATTACAGATCCTGTGGGAGTTGGGAGCGAAATAGTTTGAAAACATTCAAACCTGGCATATTCTCGGCTGCAAGATATTCAGCTCCAACTAGGTCGACCCATGAAAAGACTTCAACAAGTTGTTCAGACTCACTGGAACAGTACATTTTACATGCTGCAGTCTCTTATTGAGCAGAAGCGGACCATTGGAGTATATGTGTCAGAACATGAGCTGTCTGCAACGATCACTGCAAATCAGTGGAATCTCATGGAAAAGATGATCAACATCTTGGCTCCCTTTGAAGAATTGACTCGGCATGTGAGTTCAGATTCTTTTGCCTCAGATGTAATTCCTACAATCACAGTGCTACAGAGATTGTCATCGAAAGAAATGGATGAGGACCACTGTGTGAAAACGATGAAGAACACATTGCTTGTTGCTTTGCAGAAACGCTTCTCTGACATGGAGCAAAACCCACTCTACTGCATCGCTACCTTACTTGATCCAAGGTAGGTAGCTGCTGACTACTTATTATATCATGCCTTGCTGTGCACTGTTTTTGGTTAATTGGTTTCCGACCAATCCAACTCTCAGTGGGTCCCCCCTCGGCACTCCTGGCTCCTTCCCTTATAGCAGTGGGCCACTCTTGCCCCTTCCCTTATAGCAGTGCCAGTGGGCCACTCCTGGCTCCTTCCCTTATAGCAGTGCCAGTGGGCCACTCCTGACTCCTTCCCTTATAGCAGTGGGCCCTAAGCAAGCTTCCACACTTGTTGTTGTTGTTACTGCTGGCCTTGCATGGTTGAAATTGTTGTATTGCTTTTCTTCTTCTTCTAGATATAAAGATCGGTTCTTCTTAAATGTAGATGCAGGCAGGCCAAAGAAATGTTCCTGCTGAAGATGCAAGAAATATCTGTACAGGCAGCTACACCCGACAAACCACTGTCTGCCAAAAAGCCTTACACTGACCAACAGTCAAGTACCGCGTCCCCTACTACTACTACCAGCAGTGTGGACAGTGTTTTTGAAGAAATTGCTTGTTTATCTACATTTGAGAACAGTACTCCCACAGCTGCTACCATACAACTTGAAGCATATCTTGGAGAGGTCACTGTGCCCCATTCGGACAAACCTCTTGGGTATTGGGCAGTCAATAAACTGCTATTTCCCACTCTGGCCCAAATGGCACAAAAATACCTTTCAGCTCCTTGCAGTAGTGTGGAAAGTGAGAGGTTGTACAGTGCAGCGTCACACATTCTGACTGACACCAGAAACCACCTTCTAACTGAACATGCAGAGGTTCTTCTGTTTCTTAAAAAAAACTTGACACTTGCATTTGAATTGGAAAAGTAACACCTGTCCTGTACTGCAGGAGGCATCATGCACAGTTACAAGCTTCAGCTCATCCTCAAAGCTACTGTTCCAACTTTTTGTGAGCTGTAGAAGAAGCAGCTACTTCCAGCTGGTATTGTGCATGAGGCCTTATTGCAGTCCTTGCTCCTTCCCATCCTTGAATGAACAAATCTGTTTCTTTCACAAGTTTCTTAAGAAGTTGAACTAGAAGCAAGGCGCCTAAAAAAAGGTTTTATATCTGAAAAAAAAAGTTTACACATTTTTTACAAAATAATGTATGTTTTGAGGTACTGTTCTAGAACTTCTAGTTCATCCTCCTCATACATTATTTAACTAAGCTGCTACTGGATTGCACTGTGCCACTTGGGTTGTGAAGTTGAACTGTTCTGTGATGTTACACGTCATCAATGATGACATTTTTTTCTGTGAAATCTGAGATTTCATATTTTTTCAAGGCATAAAAATTCATGCACAGTTGGACAATGCATCTCAAAGCAGCTACTCCACCAGGTGTATGTGAGCTGTTTCTCTGCCTGTTAACTCCCCTCCATAGTTACCCTATGTGTCCATTGTGCAGTCAGTCTGAGTCACACTATATGCGGTTTCCTGCCGGAGTTTAGTGTCAGGAAAGTTTACTGGCAGAAAAAAAACTAGGTTGATCTTTGCTGCCCTGTAAACTGCCCTGCTACTCGACTCCTGGCTGAAACCGCACATAGTGTGCAATGGACAGCAGTCAGTCACACAGGCTAACATGGAGGCATTGGAGGGGGGAGTCAACAGGCAGAGTAAAGCTCAAATGCCTGGAGGAGCAAGCAGCTGCTTTGAGCTGCATTGTGCATGGCTTTACTATAATGCTATGCTTCAGGTACTGTTCTTGCTCCTCATTCCTCACATTATTTAACCAACTGTATTGTATTGCAGGCTGCAGCACTTGGGTTGTGAACTTATTGTGAATTTTGATGTAAGTAACTAAGTTTAAAACATGATGTCATGATGACATTTCTGTTCTCTGAAATTTTAGCTTTTTTTCAAGGCAAGGCATCATGCACATTTGAACAATGCAGCTGCTCCAGGTGTTTTAGCTGTTTTGAGCTATTTCTCTGTGTTAACTCCCCTCCATGTTAGACTATGTGTTCAACTGTCTACGGCTGTTGGATGGCAACTGATTTAATATCATAGTTCTGGAGTGTTACGGATATGACAGGCCAAAGTTGTTTGGTCACTGTGTGGGAGCGAAAGACATCTGGACAGATTGACACAGTGGGGTGTTGGTAAATGGCCATATCCTTCCAGGAAATATCCATACACCCCCTGCGATGAGGTATAGTGGTAGAGAAAGCCAGAGGAGATCTCCTGCAGAGGTGTAAATTAACAGTTCCTGAGTACGTGACATCAAAGGGACCAGCTGACCCCAAATGATCATGGGTCAGCTGTGAGTGATAAATCCACATATACTGCCTCTAGTGGACAATCCAGGCATGCGTCCTAGGGACAGACCCAAGGAAAGGAAGTCTGTCGCCATTGGACAGAATGCATAAGTAGGCCGGCGTTGGGCGGGTGTGTGTGGATGATGTATGAATGGGTTTAAAAAGGCAGAGGAATCCCATATCTCTCTCTCTCTCTCTCTTCCATCGGAGCCCAGCCAGAACACCATCTTGAGGACAGCCTAAGTATCACTTTATGTTATTTATGTTATAGGCTCTATGATATCCTTCTTAGTGTTTTATGTTAGCATTTTCTACTTTCTATGTAATAAATGAAATCCTTGCTTTATTAAAGCAGAGTGATTGATTATTTATATATAAGCTAACCTTATTATCGTATCATTATCATTACTGTTATCAGAGCTGTAGTAGATTAACAAATTAGAGGAATTAGGCAATTAATATATAGTTACAAATAAACTTGGGGAAACCATAACCACCCCATTTTTATTTCAACGGCCAAGCATACATTTCATGCTATAGGTGTTTTCTGGAGTTTAGTGTCAGGGAAGTTTACAGGCAGGAAAAATTACAAAGGTTTCATTTGGATTTTTTCTTCTGCCTGCCTGCTACTAAACTCCTGAAACACCTATAGTGTGCAATGCCTGACCAATGGACACATAGCATAAGCATTGGCTAACAACATGGAGGGGAGTTAACAGGCAGAGAAATGGCTCAAACAACTCAAACACCATCAGCTGCTTTGAGCTGCATTGTGCATGAAGCCTTACTGGCACTGCAGTGCTACTGCTGCTAAGTGATAACACACCGTCCTTTCCATCCTGGAACAAATAATTCATTTGTTCTGTGACTGTCTGTGAAATGTGTTTCTTTCACAAATGTGTAAGAAGTTACACTAGTAGAACAAGCACACATGAAATCATGTTGTTCTTTTTTTTTCTTTTTTTTACAAAATGCTTTCTGAGTTTTTGACTGAGTCAGAATGATACTGTTCTAGTGTTCTTGCTCCTCCTCATGCCTAAACTACAGAACTCTATTGCACTTGGTTGGTTGTGAACCTGTGATGTTTACATGACATTGACATTATTTAACATGTTCTGTGCAATTTGAGCTTTCAGAACATTTTGACAAGCAAATAAAATAATTTCATAAGTCTTTGAGAGTTCCAATTCTTCATTTCATAAAGCAAACTAACAGAAATCTTCATTCCCTTTAAAAAATGGTCACACGACCAAACAATAGGTATCGGTAATTGGTATAGGCGACTACCTAAGGCAAAGTATCGGTACTTGTAGGCAAAAAAGTGGTATTGGTGCAACCCTACTGTAAACAGACACATTTCAGGGACCTGCCACAGATGTGAAATTTCTGGGCATGATGTGGATTAGGCCACTGAGGTTGTGAAAACTAAAAAAACTTTCAGAAAGGAAGCATGGAAATTCATTGTAGTTATGGAATTCTGGAGATCATTCATCCCACATCTTAGACTGATTCTGAGCTCCATATACAATGTAACCAGAAAACAAAACAAGTTTTCATGGGGTTCAGGAACAGCAGACTGCATTCCTGACTACTAAAGAAAAAATATTTTACAACACCAGGGACTGGGATCCACGAGACCAGGGGTACCATTGCAGCTGAATGTAGTGGAGCAGGATGGCACCATATCCTGGAGTCTGTGGCAGCCAAATGAAAAGAAAGGACAGCCAGCAATACCAATTGGATATTGATCTAAGAAACTGGTGGAGGACAGAGAAGGTACATGCCCCTGGATAATTACCTGTTTGCAGCCTATACATCCTTTCAGTATTTGGAGACCATTATAGGAAAGGACCCAATCACCATTTATACTGCAATGCCAATAGCATGATGGGTGATAGAATAGCCTGACCATTGGGAAAACTGTAGCCCAGAACCAAACTCTGATGAATTGGAACCTTCAGGAAAGAGAGGTTATTGCAGCCGGGGATGTCAGAGACATTTCAAAGCAACTGGCAGGGCCTGTCATTTTTACTCTCACCCAGCTTAAAGAGCATGTATTCTTATGCTCCAGCCATTCAAGAGGCCCCTCCTTTTGAGTCTCTGGTCAGAAGGTGGGAAAAATTCTGTGTTCACTGACGGTTCAGCAGCAGTCACCTCATCTGGATAACGGCATCTTATAACCCAAGTTATGACACAGTCCTGCAGGAGACCAGAATTGGAGGATCCAGCCAGTATGCAGAGTTAAAAGTAATGACTCTCCAGGGGGAATCTTTTGCCGTGTCAATAGCTACACTGACAGCTGAGCAGTTTTTAAAGGACTAACAACTTGAAGCCCCATGTGGAGATCCAATGACTGGATGATTGCTGGAAAAGAGTTGTGGGGAGGCAAGGAAGTCTTGGACTGCATCTGGAAAGAAGTCCATTTTAGACAATTGCGGATGAATTTTTACAATAGTACCGAAATTTAAACAAATCCAAAATAATGGAAAAAAAAACTGACGAAATTCAAATTGATTCGAAAAGTTTTCGAATCAATTTCTAATAGTTTTCGAATTTGAAAAGTTTTCGATTTGTTTTCCAATTTTCAAAGAGAATAAAATAGAATTGAAAATAAAGGACTAGAATAGAAAAAATAGAATAGAATAGAAAAGAATATATGTCAGGAAGCCCACGGGACAATCCGTTCATCCCGGTGCACGCGCACGCGCGCATCAATGCGCACGGTGGTTACCAATGTTGGCGCAGAAGGACTATTTAAACAGGGCTTCTGCACTTGCACATTGCTGTTTGGTCTGCAGCTTCTGCGTTCCTGTTAACCTGTGTTCCTGTATCTGATTTCTGTGACCTTGACCCGGATTGGCCTTCACCTTGTCTGATCGCTGCCCGCCCTGACCTTGGCCTGCCTTGTGACCTGCTCTTGCCTTCTCCTTCTGCCTGCTGTTGCCCTCTTATTGCCGATCCGGCCTGTTGACCCTGCTCTGCTGTTCAGCCAGTCTGTTCCAGCATCCTGCTCTGCTGTCCAGCCAGTCTGTTCCAGCATCCTGCTCTGCTGTCCAGCCAGTTGATCCAGTTTCCTGCTCCGCTGTTCCCGGGACTGACTAGGCACTCTTACCCCACCGTGCTCTCTTGGTTGCTGTATCACTTCCAGCAGCCCGTGAGCTGGAGTTGTAGGAGAGGTCTCTCTCTACCATCTGGCTCACCTCCCAGGTACGTAACAATATAACAAAATAACAGAATTTAATAGAGTAAAACAGAACAAAATAGAATAGAAAATAAAAGAATAGAAACAAATAGAATAAAATACAATATAACCATCTTCTGAAATTCAATTTTCAAATAGAATAAATTTGAATATATAAGAATAGAACAGAATAGAATAAACTATAATAGAATACAAAAGAATAGAAACAATAGAATAGAAAAGAGAAAATATAACCACTTCCCCAAATTCAAATAGAATCAATTCAAATGTGAATAGAATAGAGAATAATAGTATGGAAACAAACAAGAATAGAAAGAATATAATCATCTTCCGAAATGTGAATTTAGATTGGAATAAATTTGAATAGAATATAAAAGAATAGAATAGAAAAGAATAGAATAAACAAATAGAAAAAGGACAGAATTAAAAAAAAACCAATAGAATAGAATAGAAAGAATATAACCATTTCCCAAGATTCAAATAGAATCAATTCGAATTTGAATAGAAAAGAATAGATTAGTATAGGAAGATGGTTATATTCTTTCTATTCTATTTTTTTTTATACTATTCTGTTATTTTCCATTCTAGTCTAATCTATCCTTTTCTATTCAAATTTGAATTGATTCTATTTGAATTTTGGGAAATTATTATATTCTTTCTATTCTATTGTTTTTTCAATTCTATTCTTTTCTATTTGAATTTCAGAAGATGGTTATATTCTATTATATTCTATTTTTTATTTTATTTTATGTTTCTATACTATTCTGTCCTGTTTTACTCTATTATATTCTATTCTATTTTCTGTTATATTCTTTTCTATTCCATTATATTTTTTTCTATTCTATTCCTTTATTTTCTATTCTATTTTATTCTCTTTGGAAATTGGAAAACAAATTGAAAACGTTTCAAATTCAAAAACTTTTCGAATTTTATAACTATTCGAAATTGATTAGAAAACGATTTGAATTTGAATACGAATAAACAAAATGAATTCCGAGAGGGAATTAAACTATTAAACAAATTTAACTAAACAAATTTATGTTAAGAGCAAAACAAAACATTTTTTTTTTCGTTCTGCACGTCTAGTCCACTTCCACATCATAAAAGTGGAGCATGTTGATGTACATTTGCGAAGTACAACTGACTGGCAGGTAAGATTGCCAAGGTGACTACAGTTGTGGCCACGATCTTGTTATGATGAGCTTGGCCAATTGGGCCCACACACAATCAGGACATTGATGGTCGGTTCACACCGCAGCGATGCGGGAACCCTGCAAATCCACTGCAGGTTCCCGCATTGCATGTCTCCGAGCGGCAGTTCACACTGCTATATGCGAACTGTGGGGAGTATCAATGCAATGTTAATGACACCCCCAAATCAGTTTGCATATCACACTTTGAACTGCAAACTCGCACAGGAATCGGATTGTGAACCACCATGCGATCCGATTCTGACCCTACGAAAAAAAAGGGTCCTGTGCGAGTTTGCTCTGATTGCGATGCAAATTCAGCTATACAATCTCTATGGCTAAATTTGCATCGCACAGAGATCACATGTGACTCACACTGCAGTGCGATGCGAATCATATGCAATCTCCATGTTCGGAGCAGTGTGAACCGGCCCTTAAGGCAGAAGCAACATGTGAATGGCTACAGCAGACAGGATTGCCCATAACCACACACGGTAAGGGCTGTAATAGGAAACTGTGCAGTGCATGGACACTTTCCCCGGTATACAATCATCTGGGGTATTGTTGCACTGCAGTGTACACCTATTCGGGACTTTTGTTAGTTCATCAAAGCATGCTGATCAAGTCACAATTTCTAAAGAAGCTCATTGTTGCTTATGACTGCCCCAAAGAAGACCAAAGTGAAAATGGCTCATATTTTACCAGAGCAATAGTACAACAGTGGGCCAACGATAGTGAAGTGTACTAGCTGTGCCATGTCCACACCATCCACAGACAGCTGGCTTGTTTGAGAGATATGTGCTATTAAAGGACCAGATATGCAAGCTTATACACGCACATACACGAAGGTGGTGGGATCAGATTCTTAGACAGGCAGGTTTGTTGTCATATTCTAGGCCAATAGGCAAAAGTACACCATATATGAGAGAATGGTGGGGGACTAGGGCACAGATTCCACAGCTGGCATGCATAATTCAGTATTTATATGAGTTTCCTAAAGCCTCGTACACACGGGTCGCAAATCGTATGTTGCATAATGTAACTTGCATACTGACTGCACTACACGATCGTACGAGCACAGAAAGAACGTTCAGGTGCATGTAATTAGCATCCGGCTGTTCCTGACTTCGGAGCATGCGTGTTTTGCACAATACAACTTGTTGTACCAACTGCTCTGTACACACGATACAACGGTCGTATGAGCGCTTCTTGGTACGACCAAGTTTTCTAGTCTGCTCAACTCCCTTGTACGACCGCCGTATGTTCGACTGTTCTAATTGCGCATATGAACGATCAATATAGTTAGTAAGGACTGTTGTATACGATTGTCGTCCCGTGTGT
Source organism: Glandirana rugosa (assembly GCA_018402905.1). Classification (NCBI taxonomy): domain Eukaryota; kingdom Metazoa; phylum Chordata; class Amphibia; order Anura; family Ranidae; genus Glandirana; species Glandirana rugosa. The sequence continues at coordinate 137,806 of BLSH010295455.1, forward strand.
ACGAGGCTTAAGAGAACAGGTCCTAACAGGTGAATTATAAATCTGAAGCAGAAACCTCTCTGGGAATAAGAGAGAATCTGGCTGGAAGGTTTGATGTTGTATTTCCATTGACTGAAGAGCCTCAGGACAGTGGCTAGGATTCTGACTGGTAATTTAAAACTTCAATTAGAAAGTAACATTTTATAACATCAAACCTTTGACAATAAACCACAATCTTGCACTGGGAAATATCAGTGTATCATCTCTTCTCTCTCTTTCAACACTCGTTGATGGAGGAAACTGATAACCCACTTTGTATTGCACTAAACAGGCTGTGGACCGAAGAAAGTAGCTTTATTATGCAGAGAATGATGAAAGAAAGACAAGAGCTGTGGAAAGCAGGGCCTTTAATGTGTTGAAATTCTGGACTTATTTTCTGATAAACTTTAACACCTCCTCAGCAATAAAGACATGGATGAGAGAGTTTGAGGTGGAGGAACTTGACTGGCCTGCACAGAGTCCTGACCTCAACCTGATAAAACACCTTTGGGATGAATTAGAGCAGAGACTGCAAGCCAGGCCTTCTCATCCACATCAGTGCCTGACCTCACAAATGCATTCCGGACCGAACGTCAGAGACGAGATTAAGTAGGGTTTCCACAAAATAGTCCAACTCCAGTCCTGAGACACGTCCGGTCAGTTCAAGGAGGTGGAGTTTGAGAGAGTAGGTACAGAAATAACGACTCCTCCACAATTTCAAATAGTCTTTTATTCAGGTCTTAAAGTTGTGTAATTTCCGGGACGAAAGGTGTCGAGAACAGAAAGAAAGTAGTAAGAGACGTATTATTTCGATGAAAGAAGCCAGGTGTCGGACAAATCACGTTATGTTTCACCCAATAGTCAAAGGAGGTAGTTGCTCACAACTTTCTCTCTCTTCTCTACTATGTGACTATAAAGGGTCACGTTCTA
>BLSH010295455.1:140033-178814 GCA_018402905.1 Glandirana rugosa
AGTTGTCAAAACCGGCTATATATAAGAAGATGTATAAAAACCATTTTTTTTAGCGTTAGCCGCATATAACTAACCAAACGCGTTTTCAATAGCGCAGATGTTTGATACCCTTAACTAAATACCGCAAAAAACATACCAGATCTACTGATCCCTGTCACTGGGATCAGTTAGATCTGTTATGTCCCAACCAGCCCTGCCCCCACACAGTTAGAACACACCTAGGGAACATAGTTAACCCCTTCACTGCCCCCTGCTGGTTAACCCCTTCACTGCCAATGACATTTATACAGTAATCAGTGGACATTTAAATTTCTGATCGCTGTATAAATGTCATTGGTCCCAAAAAAGTGTCAAAAAAGTCCGACATAACCGCCCCAATATCGCAGTCCCGATAAAAATCGCAGATCGCCGCCATTACTAGTAAAAAAAATAAAAACGCCATAAATCAATTCCCATAGTTTGTAGACGCGATAACTTTTGCGCAAACCAATCAATATACGCCGATTGCGATTTTTTTTACCAAAAATATGTAGAAGAATATATATCGGCCAAAACTGTTGAATCATTTTTATTTTTTTAATTTTTTTTTGGGATATTTATTATAGCAAAAAGGAAAAAATATTGGGTTTTTTTCAAAATCATCTCTCTTTGTTTGTTTATAGCGGCGATCAGAATTGACGCAGAGGGGATCAAATACCACCAAAAAAAACCTCTATTTGTGGGAAAAAAAATTATATAAATTTAGTTTGGGTACAACGTCACATGAACGCGCAATTCTCATTCAAAATGCGACAGCGCTGAAAGCCAAAAATTGGTCTGGGCAGGAGGGGGGTTTAAGTGCCCAGTAAGGAAGTGGTTAACAACTTGAATTTCTTTAGCTGTTTTTCACAATTTGATTGTGGACCACAGTAAAGTTTATGCCCCACAGTACATCGTCGCCAACCCAAATTCATACCTTGCCAGGCCATTCGAGAGGAAACAAGAAGGCACTGTGGCCCAAAGCCCAAATCTAGATGCAGTAAGCCGGCTGCATGAGAGGCATTTTTCAGATGTCCTCCAAACTGCCCCAACCCAAAGGCCACCCCGTACAACAGATGTTGTATCTGTGGTAAACTAGGAATAAGGCGTGACCAACCATTTTTTTTTGTCCCTCCATTCTTGAAGAACCTGGCCTCTACATCAAGGGCTGCTTCCATCACTACCACACTGTTGTGAACTATTAGTCTAGGGCAGTGGTTCTCAACCTCAGTCCTCAAGTACCCTCAACAGGCAATGTTTTCCGATTTTCCTTTATCTTGCACAGGTGCTTTAAATCAGAGTCAATGGTTTGGTATTTTGGACAGCTATTTTATCTAAGAGAAATTCCCAAAACATGGCCTGTTGGGGGTACTTGAGGACAGGGCTGAGAACCACTGGTCTAGGGTACAGCACAGAACAGTATAGGGGTCTACACAATTCTGCACAAGAAGAGTCTCTAAAGATGTTAGGTAGTCAGGAAACTCACATTTTGAGACACCCTAAAATCAAAGACTGGAAAGGTTATTCTGAAAAGTTACAAAAAAGTAAAAAAAAAAAAGTTGTTTTATTGAGTTATTTTGTTACTGTTTTATTGTTAACTGTTGTTGTTTGCTTTGCAGGAACGCTAGTCAGCTGCAGCACAATCTTTGTATTCTGACAACAGCAGGGTTCTGCTCAGAATATATACGTCAGTGCCTGCAGATCTGCAGGGCAGATTTCTCCATCCGAAGTTAAAAAAACAAAAAGAAGAACTGTGTATGTCTGGCATTAGCAGCGTGGGATGGTCAGGTAGGGTAGCTCCTATGCTCAGCATATACTTTTTTCTGGCAGAGATTTCTTCATCCACATTGATCAATGTGAATGGAGGAATCCACAGGCTGAATGAAAAAAAAACTGTGGCAGAAACTCCTGATGCTGGCCATACACGTAATGTTTTTAGAGACACTAAAATGCCAGGACAGTTCACACCCCTCCCTCCCCCAAATTCTCTCTTTTTGGAAGGTAGGCACCCCAAGGTATTTGCTGAAAGGCATGTTGAGTCCATGGAAGATTTTATTTTTTTTGCCACAAGTTTTTGGAAAATGCCCAAAAAAAATTCTCTACACAAATCTGTCACTTTATTAAGATAAGTCTCACACATGCCATGTGTATACATGGGATCACACTCCAATACACATTCTGCTTCTTCTCCCAAGTATGAGGATACCCCCTTCCACTGCCTATAACAATGATCGGAAAGTTGTTTAGCTGCTTGGATCACTTTTACTTGAACGAATTGCTGGCTGAAAAAAAAAATGTATTTGTTTTTTTTTTTTGGTGGAGGATGCGGGCATTGAGCAAGCTGCAGCCATGACCCAGATATCACCACCACTTCCCAAGGGTGTATATATATTGTACATATGTTGGTCAGGAAGTGGTTAAAATGGATTAAGTTCTTACTGACCTATTTATTTACATAAGAGGACAATGCAATCTGGTGAGTGCATATATGAAATGGGGTGCAAGTGGAAAGCAGTATTGGAATATAAAGAACACAGGTTGTTTTTGTGTGAAGTGTTTACACACTGGCACTTTGGAGTTCATCAATGGAGTTTGTACTATTATTCACAAGGACCTTTTTGTACTGGCAATGGAATACTGATTTATAAATCTTTAATATGAATTTAGACTGGATATCACACTCATTAATGTAATACAATTGGGCAGTTTTTTGAGCACTTAATAACATGGTATATGTGTTTTTTTTTGGAGGGGGGTTCATAGTATTAGGTAGATAAAGCAGAGCACTTTACATTTTCTTTAAGGTCCATATACTGTATGATATTGTAAATAGTGATAAAGTTCCATATGGTCACATATTCAAAAGATTTATTGTATATATTTAATACATTTTATTAAACTGCACTTTATAATCCTCTGCGGGCTTCAGTTTCCCTCCCGGGGCATCTCCCCTTTGCCTCACTTTACTACATTGCACTTTATAGAGCGCTAGTCACCATACAACTTTTTTACAAGACTTTTCAAGGTGAAAAAAATTCAACAGCAGGAATGTTAAGCAAACGTAAGGCAATTAAAGCAATAGTAGACTCCTGAATTTAAAACAGAAAAATGGGCCCCTAGGTGGTTTAAGTCACAATGTGCTAGTATGCACTGACAGACTTACCTAAAAACGAAGCCCTCCAGTGGTGCGCTGTCACTGCTGTTGGAAGCTTCCATCTTTGGCTTTTGAATGGCCGTGCCTTGATGATGTCACTCCTGCGCATGCGTATGGGAGTAACGATCATGGCACAGCACTCTGAATGGACTGCACTCAGTGTGTTGTCAATTCATAGTGCAGTACACGCATGCGCCGATGACGTCACTGGCGGTTTCAAGTGTGAACATCTCCTAAACCCCGCAAGTTTAAAGTGATTGTAAAGGCTGTTTTTTTTTTTAAATAACAAACATGTTATGCTTACCTCCTATGTGCTAGTATGCACTGACAGACTTACCAAAACGAAGCCCTCCAGTGGTGCGCTGTCACTGCTGTTGGAAGCTTCCATCTTCGGCTTTTGAATGGCCGTGCCTTGATGTCAGTCCTGTGCATGCGTATGGGAGTAACGATCACGGCACAGCACTCTGAATGGACTGCACTCAGTGTGTTGTCAATTCATAGTGCAGTACACGCATGCGCCGGTGTAGTCACTGGCGGTTTCAAGCGCGAACATCTCCTAAACCCCGCAAGTTTAAAGTGATTGTAAAGGCTGTTTTTTTAAAAAAAATAAACATGTTAGGCCTACCTCCTATATGCAGTTGGTTTTGCACAGAGCAGCCCCAATCCTCTACTTTTCGGTCCCTCTTCTATGATCCTGGCCCCTCCCTCTGGTGAGTGCCCCCACAGCCAGCAGCTCTCCATGGGGGCACTCAAGCCGAGTTAGAGCTCAGAATATCCATTCAGACACTGAGCCCTGGTCCCACCCCCTCTCTCCCCTGATTGGCTGACTGATTTTGATGGACAGCCACGGGAGCCAATGGTGCTGCTGCTGTGCCAATCAGGAGAAGTGTCTGGGACAGCTAGGACACTCGTGGACAACGCTGCTGAGAGAAGGGGATCAGGTAAGTATTAGGTGCTGGGGCGGCTGTTACACACAGAAGGTTTTTTTTATCTTAATGTATAGAATACATTAAGATAAAAAAAACCTTCAGCCTTTACAACTCCTTTAAGAGACATTCACTGTACCTACAGGTAAGCCTTATTATAGGAGGAAAAAATCAGAACAGTCCAAAACTGGTATCTAAAGCTTTGGCATAAGCAAAATATGGATTTTTAATACATCTAACCTGTAAAATCCTTTTCTTGGAGTACATGACGGGACACAGAGTGTTAATTCATTACTGCTGGGTTATACGCTACCTTCAGGTGAATGGACACTGGCTACCAATAGACAGGAAGTTCCCTCTATATAACCCCTCCCACTCCGGGATTACCTCAGTTTTTGAAGCAAGCAATAAGAATCCCAGAAAGAAGAGGGGAGGGATCTCCGTGTCCCGTGATGTACTCCCAAGAAAAGGATTTTACAGGTAAGATGTATTAAAAATCCGCATTTCTTTATCGTACATTACAGGACACAGAGTGTTAATTCATTACTGCTGGGATGTCCCAAAGCAATATCCCTTGAGGGGAGGGAACACAGTAATCCTAAGCCCACCTAGGAGAAAGGACCTAGACTGCTACCTGCAGCACACTGTGACCAAACGCAGTATGTCTGCCTGCCAATTGACCACCCCTGGAATAAACATTGCTGATAGGTATGCCAAATTCCTCTCCGCCCATCTTAGGATGACATCCACATCTTTTTAGGCTGCTAGGCTCCTGGTACCTCCCTGGTTGATGTATGCTACCACTGTGGAGTTGTCGGACTGAATCCTGACCAGAAAACCCTGTAACCTGGCTGACCAGAATACCAGGGCCAGTTGTACCACCTGCATCTCCAGAATATTGATAGGCAATGTCCTTTCTGGAGGACGCCATGTCCCTCGTACTGATGCCTCTCCCAGGATTGCCCCCCAACCTAGCAGGTTGGCATCCGTGGACATTACTTTCCAGGATAGGGGCAGGAAAGACTTTCCTTTTCTCAAATTGTTGGGCTTTACCCACCAAGAGAGGCTTAGTCTTGCTAATGGAGACAAAGTCATGGGGCAATCCAATGCCTGGCAATTCTTGTTCCAGGCCTTTAGAATATTGTTCTGTAAGGGCCGGGTGTGAAATGAAGCCATCATCTTGCCTAGCAACCACATGCATTGCCTTATAGAAGGTTGCCTTGCCATTCTTACCATCTGTTTTATGTCCTTGGCTTTTGTTTCTGGTAAGAACACCCTTGCCGGGGCTGTATCTAGGATCATTCCCAGATATTCCAGCACCTGAACAGGCCTCAGGCTGATTTTTCTAAATTCAGGACCCACCCTGGGTTTTCTAAGGTTCTGTTCTACCTCTGGTCTTGATTGACCCTTGAGAAGTAGATCATCCAGATATCCTATGACTGATATCCCCCTTGCTCTTAGGGATGCCAATATCGATGCTGAAACTTTTGAAAACACTCGTGGGGCTGTGGCCAAGCCGAAAGGCAGTGCCACAAACTGAAATTGATGCCCTTCTACCGAAATGCGCAGACATTTTTGGTGAGGTTTGAATATTGGGACTTGCAGGTATGCGTCCTAGATATCTATGGATGCCATATATTTGCCCTTAGGGAAGTGACTACCAAACAAATCGATTCCACGCGGAAATGTTGCACCACCAGAAACTGATTGAGCGACTTTAGGTCCAGGTTGGGCCTTACTCCATCCGTTCAGTTTTGGCCCCATGAAGAGGTTTGAGTAAAAACCCCTGAACCTTTCGCTTGTTGGAACCTCTGTAATCACACCCTGCACCCTTAGGTGTTCTAGGGCCTTCTAAATCCTTTTTTACAGGATTTATGGATATATTGGATTCCAGAAAGCAGCAGGGAGGAAACTCCCTAAATTCCAATTTGTAGCCTCCTGATACTGTGGAAATTACCCATTTGTCCTGCACCACCCTTGACCAAGTTCCTGCAAACCTTCCCCCCGCCCTTGTGAGTGGGGGCGCCCCTTCACAAGGCCGACTTGGAATTAGGCTTGGCTGATTTCTGGGTCCAGGGTTTTTTTCTGACCCTACGGCCTTCTAAATCCTGCCTGCTGTGGCCATCGAAACTGACTGGAAGATGCGGAGCTCGGTCCAGGAGCGCTAGGAATTTTGAAGGAAGGGCGCTTACTCACCTTTTTAACTGGGAGCAGTGCACTTTTACCTCCAGAAATTTTTTGGATATATTTTTCCAATTCCACACCAAATAACCTTTCTCCTTGAAAGGGAAAGGCAGCAAGCAATCTTTTGCATGGCATTTCTGCGGACCAATTCAACCATAACACCCTGCGCATGTGTACTGACAACCACGCACACCAGGACATCTGGTGAATTGAGTCTTTTAATGCATCTACCGCATAGCATAAAGCCGCAGGGATCTCTGATAACTCCTCAGAAGATTCCCCGTGGGAAGGCAGGTTTTTAACCAATCTTTTGACACGAACCTTGACAGACTGACAAATGCCAATAGCTGCTACAGCAGGTTGAACCACTGACCCAGCCACCGCAAAAGAAGCTTTAAGCAGAGACACCAGTTTTTTATCGGCAGGCTTTAAAGCTCTGCGCATTGTCAACTGGGCAAGTCAAACTTTTATTGACTGCCTCTACCAAAGGCATGCTCAATTTCTTTTTGAATTTTTCCTCAATAGGAAACAATTAAGAACCCTTTAGGAGGCATGAACACCCGATCCTGGTGATCCTAGTCTGCATACATCTCTTGCTATAGCAGAGGGTGGACTGGAAAGTTTGCTTAGGCCGCAACAATCCCAGAGCAGAGCATGAGGCTTCAGACACCTCAATAGGGGGTAACTTAAAGCCAGACTTTACAAGCTCAATCAAGGCCTACACCAATGGCTTCTCTGATTTAGAGGCTGTAAATGGTTCCCCTGTATCCGACTCCTCGGAAGAAGAATCGTCTGTCTGACCTTCTTCCGGGTCACCCCTTGGTACCTCATCCGCATCCTCAACCCAATCGGGACCCATATCAAGGGTACCTCCATGGGGACGGGTGTCTCCGTGCTGGGCCAAGTTCCCCCTAGGACCAGAGCCCGAAGAAGAGGACCTCTCCCTCTTCTTACCTTGAGGCATAGCCGCAATCATACTGGCTATTCTGCTCACGAGACCCCCTAAAGCTGCAGCCAAACCCTCCTTAGTGACATAGGCTGGATCAAATGCATTCAAGGTAGCCACAATGCCTGAACAGCGAAGAGGCTCATATAGGCCAGTCGCTCCAGGTGTTTCAGGGGAGGAAATATAGGCAGTAAACCCAGGCTCCTCTACCGCAGGTGGTGGTGCACTGGCTCCCTTAGATGCCACCCCCCTCTCCTTTCTAGAAGACATTTGCAAAACCCAGAAAAAAAGGACACTTTCCCCTTAGGAAGAGCTCTGTGAACAGACCAGCCGTTTAACAGTTTCCCCCTGGCTTACCTTACCTGCTGTCACCGTGCCCAGATCCCTTCAAACTCACATGCCCTCAGGACTCCAGCTCTGTGTCCCCTTGCAGCCCAGAAGTGCCGACAATGCCCGCCAGCCCTTTTAAAGATGCTGGCTTAAGCCTCGTACACACGGGACGATCGTCGGTACGATCGTCGCAAATCGTATGTTGGCTGTTGTATCTAGCATACTGACTGCACTACACGATCGTACATCCGCAGAAGAACGTTCAGGTGCATGTAATTAGCATCCAGCCATTCCTGACTTTGGAGCATGCGTGTTTTGCACAATACAACTTGTTGTACCTACTGCACTGTACACACGATACAACGGTCGTATGAACGCTTGTTGGTACGACCAAGTTTTCTAGTCTGCTCATACAACTCCCTTGTATGACCATCGTATGTTCGACTGTTCAAATCACGCATACGAATGATCGATTTCGCATACAACGGTCGTGAGTACGACCTGTTGTATACAACCGTCGAACCGTGTGTACGGGGCTTAACACTTCCTGCTTTCAAAAGAGACACTTTTTTTTTCTTTTCAAAGCAGTAAGCTGAGCCCTGCAGAACAGCGCCCTCTGGTGTCTGTAGCATTGGTACTGCAGGCAAAAGCCAGGAATTTTTTTTTTTTTAAAAGAGGGGGAAGTACTTACCAATCCCCACTGCAGGCTTCCTAATCTTAGGAGCCAGCCTTCACCCATCACGACGGGCCTTGTCGCTCAGGCCTTCAAGAACTGGGTCCCTTTTAAACTGCAGGCCACTCCCTTGGACCTGTATAGCACATGGAATCTTCCTTGGGCAGATAGACCAGGATTTTCCAACAAACTAAGGGTCTAGTGACTTAACACATTACAGGCAAAACCTCCTCTGATCGAGGCTCGGATACCATCCTTTTAGCTTTCTGCCTTTTGAATAGATCCGATAAAACATCCACTTTCTGGGATGTCACAAGGTTTTGAAGAGCTCACAGCCACGACCATCACCTTCAGACACTGGCGAAAAAACTGAGGTAATCCCGGAGTGTGAGGGATTATATAGGGGGAACTTCCTGTCTATTGGTTGCCAGTGTCCATTCATCTGAAGGTAGAGTATAACCCAGCAGTAATGAATTAACACTCTGTGTCCTGTGATGTACGATAAAGAAATACTTACGTATACATATGGTATAGGTCTGTGACAATGTGAACCACTACTAGAGAATAAATTGATATGTGAAAGTATATATGCAACGAAACTGACCAGTCAGGAGATGCTGAAGACTTCTGGTACTAACCAGTCATTTGTACAAGCCTAGTTAATACCACCTATAAAAAGCTCTCCATTGTGCTGTTTTGCAGGTATTTGGCATGTTATATACATAATTATTAGCATTTTACAATGCCATATACTTTGCGTATATACCACTTGATAGGCGGCTTCAGTGTGGTTCTTTTGGTTTATGTTTATAAGATTAATTTACCTTGAGGTTAAAGGCATTGTACATTATATTATTATTGTATTAGTTATGTTCCCTGTGTTGTTTGCCTTACCTTTTGAGGATAGGCTCATGTGTTTTGTGGCTGCTTCTGCAGTTTGTAGTGCCATGGCTGATCGGTTCCCCCATATCCATGTAATGCTGCGGGAAGCCTGTCCCTATTCACTGGAGGGACAAGTAACTTTATCTTCTGGGTCATATTGCACCCAATCCATGCCTAGCCAATTCCTCTGCGTTGCATTACAAATGCAGGAGTGTCAATGTCATGAAAACACATCTCTGCCAGCATGGCAAGATCTCTGCCCGTGTCAGATTTGATTACGGTTTAGCTCTCTCCCTCACCGGTGCTAGACTAAGAGACCCAGGGATTGTGGGATATGTAGTTTTTTCGCAGGAAGTTCAGTTCTCACACTACAGAGGTCATGCAGTTGTGCAGTGCTATGCTGCATGCCTCATATTTGAACACAAACAGAAACTTCTGACACAAGAATGTGAAGATTTACTCTGCTATAGGCTATATGTACAGGGCAACGAAATCAAACCATGAAGTTACATGATCAATGCACGTCTTATGCAGGTGAAAAACACAAGGTGCAGGTAGGAAGGTTTATGATGCCCTTAAAAGAGTTCAATACATAAACCTATAGAGGACTGTGTGGCTCCAGGAAGGTAGCTATTAAAAAAAGCAGATCAATGCTGCATTGTTGTGCTTCCTACCTTTTGCAGCTGGCTCTTGGATTTTGGGAAGATTTGTGTAGGCCTAGGTTAACATGTGGTTAGTCCTTAGCGCTCTTTTTCATCATGCCAGCAGTCACTTATGAATGGAGTTACTTTCCAATTTTGCATTATTTCTCGTTTTAGCAAAGCTGCTTAATGCGTATAACTGTTTTGTCAAATTGGCTTTGAAGTCAAGAAACCCAGCACCAGACCAAGGGTTTATAGGTCCATTGTTGGATGGCATGATTTCAACAACAAAATCTGGCTTTTAAACAGCTAAATTTTCAGATATACAGCTAAAATACTTATATGAGAGCAGTTTAAGTCTAGCGGTTCACACTGGGGCGACCTGTCAGGCAACTTAGCCGCCTGACAAGTCGCACTCCATTCAGTGCAATGGAACCATTCTAATCGGAGTGACTCAAGTCGCTCCAACTTAGAAAGAGATTCCTGTACTACTTGGGGGCGACTTGGGAGCTGCTTGCATTGACTTCTATTACAGAAGTTGTATTTAAGCCGCGCTGTACAGGGCGGCATTAGAGTTGGCCGACTTTGAAGCTGCCCCAGTGTGAACCGAGACACCTGACACACCATACAGCTTTGTGTAACAGGGGAGGAGACACACTTCTTTTTTTTACCAGTAGCACAGGTCTCCCCAACCCCATTGTTTGACTGAACAGTGAAAGACAGAATGAAAAGCTGATATTGGTTATTTTACTCCCATCAGCATGCTCCTTGCACAGTAGCACAACTGATCGGCAACTTCTGCTGCTTTTACCTCTCCCCATCTGAGCTCTGGTCAATGGGACCAAACTCTGGATGTTCAGACATCAGGTCAAGAACATATTGAAGGAATGTAAATAATGGTGTGGGCCTAGGAATGACATATGGGTAAATATGGCTATTTTTGGGAGGAAGGTGGGGGCAAAAGGGTAAGGAAACTGTGTGAAGGTTTCCTTACACTTTAAAGTGAATAGGATTTTGTCTGCGTCTGAGGTTTTCCAAATGCAAGAAAATAACACCAGTCAACATGAGCCCTAAAAGCACATTAAAAACAGGCCCGCATAAGTTTGTGTCCTTCATATCTGCTGTTAAGCTTTAAATTTGGGGTTGCCATTTTATAGGGTTAAGTGGTAACTGCTACTTAAGCATATAGTGTGAAATGGACAATGCAATGAAGGGCAAAGCTTAGCCACAATGTACCCCAATACACATAAAATTTTAATTTAATAAATGAACCAATAATCAAAAGAACTTACATATATACCTTCCATATAGACACATGCACAACTTTGAACACACCATAGTCGAAGATTATGGCATTGCGTTTTGCCAGTCTCCAGATATTTCATACCATAGAGAATAAGCTAGCCTGGTAGATTTTCATGCTTTTGCTCTACCCATATAATTCGGTGGTGGATCTGAACGTCAAATCAGATAATTTAAAATAAAACCATCTAATACACATTTGGCTTTAGGAACGTAGCAATGTCATGCCACCTATTTTTGGTTGGATATACATTTCTGTTCCATTTTAATTCTTCTTGTGTGTATAGGTCGTGTAGACAACATTCATAACATTCAAATCTGTATCTTAGCCAAAAAAATCCATTTATTAAAACAAAAATTACAAAACAAATGTGTTTTCTTACAAACATATAAATTATTTTTATTTACAAAGCCATGTTACAAAAAAATAAAGAAAAACAAAAAAAATAAATGTAAGACAATAACAATACATCCCTCACTGGAAAATATCTCCAGGCCAGGCACATGACCATGGCAGTATCAATCAGATACATTTGTTCATCTTTTTAAACTATTTTTTCTTCTTTTTTAAACTTTACATCATAGAATTTACTATTTACACCTACTTGAAACATTTTGGGAGGGGTTTTATTTTACAGTTTTGCACCACTGAAAAATACCCCCGTGTTTTTAAATGTATTTATTTTAAATACAGCTCCAGTCCAGCTTAACAGTCCATAAAAATCCTTAGTAATTTCTTCCAATATTAAAAAAAAAAAAAAAAAGAAAAAAAAAAAAAGAACAGTGTGAAATCCTTTACATAATCAACACATTTGAGGACACTTCAAGTACAATGAAATTAAAGTAACTCAATATGCTCAAGCATTTTATTAAACATTTTTGCCCTGGTCTTTAGTTTGTAAGAACTAAATTACCAACTTATTTCAGGCATACCAATTAAACATAAAAATTACAGGATTCTAATAATGGTTTTAAGTTTATTTTTGCCACAAATTTATAAATAAGGAGACCAGGATGAGTAGAACTTTGCCCAGTGGGATAAGGTCCGAAGAACAGAAAGGGAAAATCGTGTATTTAAGGCTTTTGGGAAATTGACCCTACACCATAAGTGGACAACCTGAGGCCCTAAGCTGTTGAAAAAAAGACACATCCCAGCAGGCTTTGTCAGTCAACAGAGCCAAAGGTTGTTATAAATAGTATATCATTACTAAATGCAGTTTAACCTCATCAGTTCTGAAGAGCATTTGAAATACCCCAACAATGAAAAGGTTAAGGCATTCTGATTACAAAATATACCATGGAGTATTTCTACACCAAGCCAAACTGAGGCTTCCACAGTAACCGTGGAACCCTGAGAAATTGTTAGCCCCCCCCTTTATAGCAAGAGTGGATGACAATTTGATCAGATTCCTCTCATCCGCACAGCTTCTCAAGTATTATTAATAAGGAATGATTTATATTGATATGAATACTACAGAAAAGAGAATGAAAGGGGGGAATTAAAATAGGGTCATAAGTATGCACTGTAGAAAAAAATAGGTTCTATACAGAAAAATGACTTGGGCATGCTATCTTCAAAAGCCTTCTGGAGAAACTGTTTTGTAGTAGGAAAGCACATGATATTAGGCGCAAATGACTTTGTCAACAGGTCTTCAACCCTAGGGCACAACAGCTCAAACCCATAGTTATCAGAGTTTTGTTCAAGTGTCATGGTTGATGCAGCATACCAAAATAAAAGGTGTAGAAAAAAGAAGTTTATTTTTAAGGGCTGAGCCTCCAGCGTTAGAATATGCTGTATAAACTATTTTCTACAAAGGTCAATCATTGCTATGTACATTGTTATATTGGTAGAAAAGAAGGCAAACAAGTTCTGCATGTCACTCGTATGGCTAACAGGCTTGTACACTGCAAAGTGTGGCAGATTCTAAGCTTCTATTGCTGGGAATGTAATTCAATTCCATTACATTATGAACACATTCACCTCCACAGCTATGCATCTCATTCAACAGAAGGGCTAGTTTCAAGGAAATCAAAATTAAGACAATTGTATGGTCTTCTATGTCCATCTATGTAAAGACATTGATCCAGTACCTCTTCTACATCTGCTCATCAGTCCCTGGTTGGTATGTCCAACACATACAATAGATGTATAGTGTAATATCTTAAGCATTGAAAAAATGTATCACCAAAACATCCTTATTTACTACAAAAGGGGCCTGCAACACAAATGGAAATAGGAGGGCTAAAGATATAACTTAAATATTTTAAGAAAATGTGGAATACTGTGATTTAACGTAGACGTTCAGTCAAATCTTAACTATACTTAAACCTGCTCCCATCCCTATTCTAAGCCTAATATAACTACGCTGTGAAAGATAAGTCTATACCTACCTATACTAAGGGTGCTCAGGTTTGGTCACATGATCTCTCCAGTAGCTGGCCTCCATAGAGAGATCACCGACAACGGCTGCAAAGCCTATGAGGCGACATCACCCATAGGCTTACTATGGGACATCTGTTGTCGGTTGTCCCTCCTCTACACTGAAGTCGGTGCATCGAGCCAATCATGTGACTGGACCGGAGGGCCCTCAGCATAGGCAAGTATAGACATCTTTCCTATAAAGCAGGGGTGCTCAACCTTTTGAAGAGCGAGGGACACTTAAGTGGCTTGGTCATTGGTTGCGGGCCACAATAAGTGAAGCACATGCAGAGGGACACAGACAGAGTCACTCCGGCTCACTTTACTCTTTGGGCCCTCCAATCTGATCCCCCAGATGGAAGGGGACAGATCCCCTTTAGTTTTTTTTTTTTTAAGCAGATCAGATTGGAGGTAGGCGTGTGTAAACGGACACAAGTCTGTTTACCTTTGCTGCTCCATAGAGGTGAATGGAGAGTCTGATTGGGTCGGACCGATCATGTGAAAGGGGCGAAGGCTGCTTTCGCACTGATGCACTGTGGTTTACCTGTGTGAGGTGCACCTGTGGCTTTCCTGCGGATTAGCTGCACTTTGCCATAGACTTCTATTATATCCTGCAGGTGTAGTGCACTTTCTGAAAAGCTCACCAAACCCGCAGGTAATAACAGAAGTCTATGGCCCAGAGCACCTGTGGATCGGTTTGAAAGAAGCCCGGTAACCATTGCAGAACAGATATGCTCATATATACACTGTGATTTTAGTATTAAACTTACCTTTAATAACAGTCTTCCATTCAGGTATTGCCGGCTGTTGCTGTCCCAGGCAGTGTGCACTTGGTATCACTCTGCCTGTGACAGGAGGCGGCACTATACAGGAAGCATTGGCTTATGCGGCTCTTCTCCACAGCCGCTTACTTTCTCTACCGCTGGTTTCATTCACAACACTGATGCTGAGATGGCGGGTCAGCAACCCATCATTTGGGCTTGCCAAACAGCCATCCTAGAGCAGGAGGTCATGGGCCACATCAGAGGGCTCCGCAGGCCACATCTGGGCCCCGGGCCACTGGTTGGACACCCCTGCTTTAAAGGGTAGTTAGAATAGGCTTAGAATGGGATTGGGGGCAACTTTAAGTATAGTTATAATTTGACTGGACTTCCACTTTAATATCATAACATTGATTTTCATGACCCTGATTATTTTCAAGAACTACATGTAAAGTGTAGAAGCCTTTTAGGTTTTAATGGTGGTTTTGGTGGAAATAATTTAATCCCTTTATGTTCTGGATCTAAAGTTAGCATGAACGCTGCTTGAGTCATATTAAAGGGCAATTCCAACTAAAACTAGCACTTTTAATCTACATTTTTGATCTACTAAGGGCGCTCTGGTCCGGTCACATAATCTCTCCTGCAGCCGGCTTCAGTAAAGAGAGATCCCCGAGAACGGCTGCAGAGCCTGTGTGCTGACATCACCCATAGGATTAGTAAGGGAAGCCAGTTGTCGGCAGTCCCTCCTCTACACTGAAGCTGGCACCGGGAGCCAGTCATGTCACCAGACTGGAGTGCTCTCAGCATAGGTAAGTACAGACAGCTTTCCTTTAAAGGTTAGTTTGAGTAGGCTTAGAATGGGGTGGGAGCATGTTTGAGTACAGTTAGAATGTGACTGGACATCCACTTTAATACCATAACACTGATTTATGAGAGAAATCATGTGACCAGACTAGAGCGCCCTTAGTACATTACAAATATGAAGTGCCAGTTTTAGTTGGAGTTGCCCTCATAACATTGAACACTACTTGAGTCATATTAAATTCCAACTAAAACTGGCACTTCAAATTTGTAATGTACCCGTGGTTTTATTAACTTGGCACTTCTTTTAGCTTGGACACTTTAATTATTATTTTTTTTATTAACCTGTATTTTGGGAGTGTGACACCATAGGTTAAGGTTAGGTGGCTATAGAAATTCTGGTGAATTGAGCTCTGGAGAGATGTAAGAACCAGTCATATGTGATTTAAGTCCAATGCCAGGGAATTTTCTGTTGGTCTCTAGCTCTCTCTACCAAGACCCAGAGCCACAGAAATCCATGCGTAATCTTCAACACCCAGACTATTGAGTATTGCAAGATGACAGTACCCAAAATTGGCTTGTTTTTAAAGTAAACCTGTCATGAGAAAAATACAGAGGCAGAAATATTTCTAATCTTCCTCTGAAAACAGACCACCTACATAAATGGAAGCCTTTTTACGATGACATTATATTAAAGGTGTAATTGGGCAGTAACTCCCTTTCCACAAGAGGAAATTTAAAAGTGATGGCTACCAGAAAGTCTGCTTTTCTCTCTCACATTTAGCGCAAGGATGCTTAGTAATGTACCTGCAAAACATTAAATTAGAAGGAAAGCTTAACAAGCTGACATTTAAATCTTCCCTTTCTTTTCTCCCCATGGCCCTGCATACCTTTTCCCTTCCCTTCCTTTTCTCCAATGGCCCTGCATATAACAGAGTAAATTTCTTTTTAGTGGTCACGTCAAGCTGGCATAGATGGATTGGATTTCGTCTGGTTCAACAGGGATTGTCCGACATTTGATTCACCTATGGGCAGGTTGGTGGTTTGATGGATTAACTTCAGTTAATTATTAATCAATTATTGTGTTCTGCTGCCATGGGTGGCTCACCGCTAGCATAACACAATAGCACTGCAGGAGGGATTCCCCCATTAGCACTGAATGTGTTGATGGGGGAATCGAGCGATTTTCTTTCCTGCAACCCATGGCTGCAGGAAAGAAAAATTGCATCATCTATGGCTTGCTTTACTCCTGGCACAGCTGCTATGGCTGGTGGGAGGAACTCTCCCCCCTTTGACAATCACTAGAGCAATGAAAGCCAGTAGCTGATGTCACTGTGCTACTCAATTCATCCCCGTTACAGAGAAGTGCTGGAGCTTTGGATTCAAGTGACCAAAAGAAAAAATGCTGAAATATGCATTTACACTGTGATTTGTGATAAAAAAAGGGATGTAAGCCATGGGGAGAAATGTAGAATGAAGGGAAGATTTCACCATTGGTTTGTTAGCCTTTCTGGCAACTTATAGACTCCATTTACACATTTTTCATGCACTAATGAGCGGTGCATTGCAGTAGCCCATTTATTTTTAGTCCCAACATATGAAAAAATATTCCTGCACTATCATTGGCCAATGCAGTGCACAACAACATTGCAGTTAATTTATATCTGTGTGTTGTGGAGGGTTGAAGGGCAGTTTAAAGCGGTTGTCTACCCTAAAAACACATTTTTACCTACAGGTAAGCCTATAATGAGGCTTACCTGTAGGTAAAATGAATATCTCGTAAACCTGTACGGTTTAGGAGATATTCCACTTACATGCAGCCGCTGACGTCGTGGCGCATGTGCAGTAATGTCCTGTCGAAGGCCCGTCGTGTAGCGCCGGACCTTGCCGGAAAGTCTGCCGGAAGGATAGGCTCCCGCGCGCATGTGCGGGAGCGACGTCACGCAGCTCCAGCCACTCACAGTGCTGGAGCCGCATACCTGGAAGAATCCCCACAGGGAATATGTCCGCTCCCTCTGCAGAGACCAGGCAGCCCTGTGGGAGCTTTGTTCTGAGGTATTTCATAATGAGCTAGTATGCGGTGCATACTAGCTCATGCCTTTCCCTTGCAGGGTTTTCTTTTTTTTTTTGGGAGGGTAGACAACCACTTTGATTTTTATTACTCTGTATATGGGTGTGGTAAACTGCAAGGCACCTACACCACGTGTTGTGGTGCATGGGTGTGAAAAAAGCCTTGGTATTAGATTATAGCATAAAGGCCTTTTTAATACATTTTATAAACTTTATCATCTTTTTAAGAGAATAATTACTAGTGCAAAGAAATCACAAAATTCCATATGAAAGATCCGTAAAGAATAAAATACAAAGTTGGATCAGGAAATATTTTGGTTTATTTTATACTGACAACTGATCATGACCGGATCTAAGTTTATAAAGACCAAACATTTTCTAGGTTATTTCCCTGTATTGTTGCAGGACACTAAGGCAGTAAAATGTATCAGTGAACTCTAAAAGACTAAAGAAAATCGTCACTAATTGATGGGCTATGCACAAATGATAAAATACTACTTTATGTAACAAAACACCTTTTTCACCCAACACTGCAGTAGTCAGGGCAACTTGATCCCTACTGTTAGAAAGCAACTTAAGTGGAAGTGAAGACCAATTCAGATGGTAAAACATTTAATACTTTAGACTTGTAGCATTAGTAGTTTATCTAATTCCTTCTCCAAACATCTTCTACCCATACAAGGGATGCACTCTTATAGGGGAGTAACCTCTGGAAACTAAAGCAGAGGAAGTACACAAAGCAGCCAATCAATTTCTAGTTTCCATTCTCTATCCAGAACTGGGAAAACAAAACATAAAATCTGATAGGCTTATGAATCATCATCATATTATATTGGAGGTACACAAATCAACCTATGGCAAACTGGGAAGACAGAGCAAGCCTTGTACTTTCCAAGTGACTCTACTGAATAAGAGCACACCGATATGCTTGATCCCCAGAGTATTAAACTCTGCAGATCGAGAGATTAGACACAGAGATATTCAAAAGAACTACAATATCCCTGAAAATTATAACTTGATCTGTAGTTACCCAGTTTGCTCACATCTTATGTCTGATATGCTTGTACAGATAAGGTTCTCAGCCTGTCAGTTCCTCCACTTGCTGCAGAAAAGTTTTAGATCACTCCCCATGTAAGAGGAAGTCCCCTTGGCTTCCAATTATCTGCACACCACAATAAAGAATAATGCAAATTATAGCAGCATGCTTGCTTCTTATGCAATGAACACTATGGTGCCTGGTGATATACACTATATTACCAAAAGTATTGGGGCGCCTGCCTTTACATGCACATGAACTTTGATGGCATCCCAGTCTTAGTCTGTAGGGTTCAATATTGCGTCGGCCCACCCTTTGCAGCTATAACAGCTTCAACTCTTCTGGGAAAGCTGCCACGAGGTTTAGGAGTGCATCTATGGGAATGTTTGACCATTCTTTTAGAAGCGCATTTGTGAGGTCAGGCACTGATGTGGACAAGAAGGCCTGGCTCGCAGTCTCTGCCCCAATTTATCCCAAAGGTGTTCTATCGGGTTGAGGTCAGGACTCTGTGCAGTCCAGTCAAATTACTCCACCCCAAACGCGCTCAAAGCAAGGTCTTTATGGACTTTGCTTTATGCACTGGTGAGCAGTCATGCTGGAACAGGAAGGGGCCATCCCCAAACTGTTCCCACAAAGTTGGGAGCATGAAATTGTGCAAAACGTCTTGGTATGCTGACACCTTAAGAGTTCCCTTAACTGGAACTAAGGGGCCAAGTCCAACCCCTGAAAAACAACCCCCACCATAATCCCCCCTCCACCAAATGATTTGAGCCAGTGCACAAAGCAAGGTCCATAAAGACATGGATGAGTGAGTTTGGGGTGGAGGAACTTGACTGGCCTGTACAGAGCGGAGACTGCGGGCCAGGCCTTCTCACCCACATCAGTGCCTGACCTCACAAATGCGCTTGTGAAAGAATTGTCAAACATTCCCATAGACACACTCCTAAAGCTTGTGGACAGCCTTCCCAGAAGAGTTCAAACTGTTATAGCTGCAAAGGGTGGGCCAACTCAATATTGAACCCTACGGATTAAGGCTGAGATTCCATTAAAGTTCATGTGCGTGTAAAGGCAGGCATCACAATGCTTTTGGTAATATAGTGTGTGTGTGTGTGTGTATATATATATATATATATAAAAGATAAACCAAACCACACATAAAACATCTCCAGTAACGCAAACTACATTTTGCCAGAAGTCTAAAGCAACATCTACAAATAGATCAGTTGGAATTTGCAAGTGTAGTCGTACCCCTCAATGTACAAGGCACTGTTTTCTCTCTTACTCAATAGACATTCCAGCAAAGGGAGACCATTCTTTTGACTTGAGAGAGGGCAAAAATGTCAGAAACACACGTGATTATAGGGCACAACTTTCCAGATCAAATATTCCATGGCTGATGGCAAATGAAACCAAGCTTATGTGTATTGCTTTACTGTTGGCATTGGCTGTATTCTGGCCATTGGTTCTTTGAGGCATTAGTGCTATATGGAATTGATATTATTACCTTTACATTTTCCCTGCATGGACCTTTGGGCAGAGGACGGATAGGCTCACTTCTAGACACTGATTTAAAGTTCAAAGAAAAAGGTATATCCCAAGTTTTAGGAAGAAACGGGTAAATAAAGGAAGGAATGTAAAGCAGCAAAGGAAGAGGCATGATTTTCAATTTCAATCCTCAATTTCAGCACACCAGAAAGAACAAAAAATAAATAAATAATGACCATATGTAAGATCCTTACAATCTTAAAAAACTGTGCAAAAATAACCAAGATATGTACAGATTATTTTCATCTTTAGAAATATACAACATAACGCATATAAAAAAAATATAAACATTGCTCTGACTTTCCTAAGTTGCATTACTCAGTCTCAATCATTTCAGCAAAACATAAATTATTATAAAATTAACACTAAATAACAACAAAAAAGTCCTTAGTATCCTTAATGTTTTCCCCTGAACAATCTTAGCTCTAATTCATAACTTCTTTTTATATATTATAGTTACTGTATGAAGCTGTATAGGAAAAACAAGCCCACCATTATGATGTAAATTAAGCCAACATATTAAGTGCACTTTTAACACTGTTGAGACAGAAAGAGTTCGGTATGACTGAAATTTGCAAAGCTTTCATACACACAGGTTTGGACAAAGGGTGAAGAAGACTTTGCAGTGGAACAGGAGATAGCAGGTCATCAAAGTGATCTTGTACATTGCAGTCTTCCAACTCTGGCAGTGTCTTGGCCTCTGAAATTTGGAATCTTCTCATGTAAGGCTCATAGTTTTTTTAAAAAAAAATGAAAAGAAAAACCAAAAAATCAATACATTAAACTATTATACAGGGGCTGGTGGAGTGGACCGAACATAAGAAAACTGTGGAAATGATCTCCCCTCCATGTTTCTGATCTCGTTCCTTGCAATTCACAGTCATAATGGCTTCTGGAGTCTGCAACCCCATAGCTTAATCTCTTCCCCTTGGTGCTGACCTCACAGAAGTCTATGGGGAAATCTACAGAGATTAAGGTACAGGCTGAAGGTCTCTAAAGTGTCCCTGCTAAATATTCTTTACAAATGAATCAGCGACATAAAGGTGAGAATAAATACAGGTCAAAATCAGCTCCTCCTTACTCCATCAGTCCATGCCTAGCAGTTTAGCCTTGAGAAGTTTTTAAAAAAAAAAAAAAAAGTTAGTTGCCAATAGAAACCAGAACCCCCAAAGTATAATCCTTTAGCCCAATATAAACATATAAGTTAGGGTAACACTGCAGCAACTTGCTGGATGGCACATTTTTCACCGGAGTTTTACAACATAAATAAAACATTGAACCCCTGATTTGGGCAACTCCACTTCATTCTGTGGAAGAAGATAAGGTTTTTTTTTGTATCTAAGCCTACAAAGCAATAGTAGTTATTAATTTGCTAAAGTGGTCTGCAAATAAAGTAAAGAAAAGTTTTTCTTTGATGCAACTTTCAAGTAACTACCCAACTATGATGATGCTAACCTCAAAATACTTCATAGCGGAGGAAATATTTGATGTAAAGAGGGCAAATAAAAGATATAGGTAGTTCAATAATAGCAATGCCAACATTGTCCAGAACAGGACCAGATTTTCTAATAAAAGAGATCTCAAATATGTGGACAAATAAAGAGTTGCACTTCTACAACAAGTGCACCTAATGTATATCCTATAGACCACACCTTCAAAATTACAAATTGCAACTGTGTCCCTTCTGTCACTATTTGCATATTACTACAATCAAAGCGATCAGATTGATCCAACTGTATTGGCTGAAGTGTGCAAAAATTATTAAAAAATGAATCAACATGATTGAGGCTCCCGGCACACCCTCAAATTATGAAGGGAATCTAAAAGATATAATCCATTTGCAAAAAAATGGAAAATTATTCACCAACATTTTTACATATCTCTAATTTATAGTCTCATATTTAAGGTGTATTTTACAAGTCTGCATACAGCAAGTGCTACCAACGCAAAGAGGAACTGAAATTTCATCTTCCAGGTACTTTGTTTCTAGCAGCTACTATGATGTAGATCTTTCATTTAAAGCAAAAGTTCACCTTTTAGCAAAAAATTATAAATGCACATTTTTTTTGTAGGTAAAAAAAAATGTGCATTTACTATTTTTTGTTTTAGGAGCCTAGAAAGCATTGCACCCTTGATCAGCAGATCACTGATGCCATGCAGGAATCCAGTCAGGCTGGGTTCACATATGTGCGCATTGGATGCCAGAAATGGAGCCGGTTCACACAGGTCCGGGGCGGCTGCGGACCACATTCCAAAAGGGTCCTGTGCATCTTCGAGTCCGGTTCAGGTGAAAATTCAGGTAAAAATTCGGACCTTGCTGAGAACTGCGGTCGTAGATATGTGAACCCGGCCTCAGTGTAAGCTATGTACCCGTACATCATACAGGCAAGCAGTTTTACACTGCCAGGAAGATTCAATGACGTACCACGGAGCTCAACAGCACCGTGGTAGTTTGTTGAGAACTACAAGCTGATAGCCACAATTGCTGGCGGTACTTGTAGTTCATTGATTCACAGGGATCTGTAAATCAATGATGCGGATGTGTAGGCGGAGCCCCACTCTCTTTGAATTGTGGCAGCAAGTACAGCACGAACCCCAGCTCGCTGCCACAAGGAGATGGAGATTGGAGGAAGGACTGATGCTGAAAATGTTACATTACACCCTAAAACTGTAACAGGTTTAGAAAGGTGAACTTATCCTTTAAGCTGGTATAAATTTCTAGATTGTTTTTTTTTTCATTTAGCCCACAGGCTGAACAAAAAAAAAAAAACAGATTCCTCCATCTACACTATACTGCACAGATGGACGAATCCCCCTGCAGCTGTATCTGAAAGGATAAAGGCTGTCCTCTCAGGTGGCGGCCAACGGGGCCACCCACGTATTACATTTTGGGCGGAATGGGCTGAAATCCGCATAGTATTTGGCCAGCTTTACTTTGCAGACCGGATTAGAAGCAACATAAAATACATATCAGTTTACTTAATGAGAAATACTAATTAGTCTTCTTAACAGGGGATCAAGGTCCAGGACCAACATTTGGAGTCAGAGGACAATATTTAATAACATGGTGTAAACAGCAGTGGCACACTGTCAGTAAGCACAATAAAATGGATCGGCTTTTACTGCACAATTAGAGCAATAAATGCTTATTTTTTTGTTTGTTGCAATGAACAACCACAAGCCATCTCTGCACCACATTACTAAATAGCCTAGCATATGCGAACATAAATCTCCAGTGTCATCACCAGAAGTGGACCTCACTGTCCCCACACTCTTCTCCAATGTACACCCATGTAAGCCAGAAGTCCCTCTAATTAGGACACATCATGATTACACTAATGTACATCTAATCACCTGAAAACAGCAATCTAATTGGGAGATGCTCTGTTAGACAATGCTCTGCTGCCCATGTCCTTCTAATTAAACAGTAAAAGTGAAACTTTAATGTCCTACTCATGTATAGAGGAATGCGTTATTTTTTTTTTTTAACATGGAAACTCAATATTCCCCTTTATACGTCATGATGTTGTTATGTTTTTCCTTTCAGGAGTGTTTTCTATGGAAAGTTGCAGTTTGCAACTTTGCAGTTTGATATCAAGGAAAGGAAAAGGAAGACTTTTAAAATGAAGGAGGGTGTCTTGCCACTTGACTGCTTTGCCAGCCATAACAAACCCATGAGCAGAACAGCTGTCTTCAGTTCATCTCCCATCACAAGAGGCCATTTAACAATACCCAAGTCTCTAACTGGTCTATTCATGGTTGTAATCTACCAGAAAACAGTAACAGATGTAGTTAGGAACAACCTGTGATTATTTCACTCCAGTGCCATCCATTCCTTGCTGCAGTTCTCTTTCATGTAACTCATATTATAATGGTGAAATAAAAGTGAGAAGAAAAAAAAGGAGTACAGACATTGCTGCTATGACCGTTTCATGGTCATAAAGGCTGGGGAAGATGATCCTTCTTGAAGCAAAGGTCTCTAGGCAGAACTGTCTCTTCTCCTAAAACACCCTTGTGGCCAAGAAGAATGATTTCTACTTAAAAAGTAATTCACCAACCATAAATGGCAAAGCAAAAACACCCAGTTTGGTTCTGTAAACTTTAGACTAACACGTCTCCATTATGTAGTTGTGAAAGGCGACACACTGCCCCTGCTCGTTGCCAATGAAGAGCTCACGAAGGGCTGCAGATACCTCAATGTACTTGTCTGAATATTTTTCAGCGTCATGGAAGTGTTCGTATTCTGCCAGTGCGGTTCGTCGTCTTCTTAAAGACAAAAGAAATATGCATCATTGCAAGTATGTTATAATAGCACTATTTGTTATTTACATTGGATCTATGGTTTCATTTATACACTAGTAAAATTTAGCATTCAGGAAACTTTTCAGAAAAAAAAAAGATCACTTAGACCGGAGGGATTATAGAAGCTGCTTTCTTATCTTTGACCTGTTTTGTAAATGATGTCCTGCACACTGCATGTAATAAAGCAAAGAAAAAATAGCAGATGACTTTCTGCCATGTTTGCCATAAACAATGGCTGCACTGAAGGTAATGCAAACGTAGGGATAACTTTTATATTAACTTACATAGGTTGTTCCAATTTCACATGTTGTCAGAGTTACTCTTCCTCTATAGCAATACTTCTTCTTTTTTAATTTAAACCTATTTATTGCAGGGGCTTAAAGCAGAAGACATACCAGATACCGACAGTAGAACATAGTCAACTAGACCAGGGGTCTCTAAACTTTCTATACAAAGGGCCAGTTTATTGTCCTTCGGACTTTAAGGGGGCCAGACTGTGGCCAGCAGGAGTGGAAATCAGTGGGAGTAAACATCGCCATATTTGGTATATGGGGGGGGGGGGATGGGTGGAGTATTACCCCATCATTGGGATGAATAGTGCCCCATTATTGGTGTCCAGTGGGAGAAATGCTGCCCCATTGTTGGCTTCAGTTGGCAGAATGGTGTTGTGTCAGTGGGAGGAATAATGTCCCAAGGGTCAGGTAAAGGCAAGCAAAAGACCGTATCCGGCCCCAGGGCCACAGTCTGGAGACCACTGGACTAGACTAATTGTGTAGGCCTCTGACTAGTACTGAGCTATCCGTGTTGGTTAGTAACAACCCAGGAGGCCATCCATAGCGGTGTTCTGGTAATGCCTGAGTGTAAGGAGGGAGAGTGGTCCACCTCAGGGGCCTGCTTACAGGGAAGAATCAAACTAAAAACAAAAAGGGAGGAAATCAGGGAGTGAGGGTATATCCCCAACAGACTCAGGTCGCACTAAGCAAGATAGGAAAATGACAAAGCTTCCGAACTGGAAGAATTTAGGGAAGGCCTTGCATAGATAAAGTGTTACTAAACGCAGGACCTTGCATTCGCTATATCTGGTCTACCACAGTACACAGAGCATGCAAATGCAATTATTTTAGTAAATATAAACTACTAAATATCTTTTCTCATCAGCAGTATATAACAGTCTTGTGACTTATATCAGTGTTTGGGTTAAAGATTGTAGGAAGAGTTTTCATTGTACTCTGAGTGTCCTATGAGCCTGCAGGACCCCTGCCCCTCTGTCTGGATAGTGCTGGCTGGCCCTGTGCTGATCACATGCACCCTCCCAAGAAAAAACAAACTCTAGCAATACACACCAAACTGAACATGTGCAGAGTGCCTCCAAAGGCTTTGTGCTATCAGGAGATGGCATGGGGACTGTGGAAGAAGGGGATGATCAGAGAAGACAGGATCAAACAGCCTTTTTACACAGTGCAGAGGTTTAACCCCTTAGGTTCCACACTGAGTATAACAAGCATGCTTTACTGCATATACAGACTGATTTTACTGTTGTGGGTTTAGTAACACTTTAAGCCACGGTTCCCATAAGTTCTGAAATTTGGATCGTGAGTCGTTGAGAACACTTGACAAATGGATTCCAAGCAGAAGCAACATGCCGTCATTAAGTTCTTGACAAAGGAGGGGTGCAGGCTGTGACATCCACAGAAGGCTACAGAATGTTTATGGTGAGGACACCATTGACAAGAGATATGCGCACAGATGGATAAAGAATAGTAAAGAAAGGGAAAATCCGTGCTGAAGGCAAATCATGCAGTGGGAGACTCAATTGCGACCACTGACACAAATCGTCAATGAGTGGACGAACTGATTTGCATGGACAGGCGAGTCACAATTTGTGAGTTTGATGCACAACTGAACCATGATCACAATACCATACAGAAGCTGGTGGAAGACTTAGGATATTGCAAAGTGTGTGCAAAGTGGGTACCCTCCGCAGTTGACATCAGATTAGGAGAGAAGGGTGGAAGTCTGCTGATCTGCAGGAAGCACTTGAAGCCAATGAATACACTTTTGTTTTTTGACAAGCTAGTAACAGGGATTAAACGTGGGCATATCTTTATGAAACAAACAAATCAGTCCAGGGAAAAGTGTCACACCTCTTTCCCAATGCCTAAGACGTTCAAGAGCCAGTGATCAGCACAGAAAATCATGGTGACTGTTTTTGGGATGACAAGGGCATCTGGAACATGGCTGTACTGTAACCAGCAAGTGATACATTGAGGCACTTAAGCTTATAAAAGCCATTAGGAGGAAGATATTGAACAAGAATCTGAAAACAATTCACATTCACCGTGACAATAGGCAACCACACACATTTATGGCAAAAAAATCAGGCGAGAGGCAAATTCAGCTGGTCAGTGGTCCCTCATCCACAGTACAGCTCAGATTCAATGCCCTCTGACTTCCACTTGTTTGGTCCAATGAAGGGCAGTCTTTAGGGACAAAAATTTGATGATGCATACGAGGTGAAAGTGGAGGTGAAGGCTGAATTTTTCCAAAGAGGATTTGAGAGTTGGATTCAATGATGGCACAAATGCGCTACTTATGATGGAGACTATGTTGAGTAGTAACTTAATATAGAGGCAGAGTTCAACTACTAGCATGTGAAATTTGAACACAAATTTGGCACAGCCCTTGTATGTAAACGGCACTGCAAGAAATGATAAGGTGCAAAGAGCATGAATCCATTGCAATCAGATTTCAGTTTGCATGGATAAATTCCGATGGATTGCTATAAGTTAATGCACATTGTTCCTTGTCTTATTAGTCAGTGAGGCTATACTACCATCAATACTATTCCAGGGTATTAAATTGTAATTTACAGGCAGAGCAATGTTTGCAGAAATAAATTATTGAAAGATGGCTGCTCCCCAAATTGATATTTTAGCTATGTTTGCTTGATGAGAAGTTGAATCACAATGTGGGTTAAGTATCTAGAGTATGTTGGTGGTAAGACATCCCAAATGAGACACCAAGAAACCAGACCACTAGAATAAATGAAAGATTTAAGAAGCTGCAGGGTGACTCAACCCACTGATACCCACATCAAAACCAAATCATTCATTTTTAATAAAGAGGACTTTTACATTCTTTCCAACCTCACAAATAACTTTGACATCATGGAAATATGACAAAACTGTCCTTTCTCGTCACTAGGTACATAAAAAAAGCCATATATATATATATTTTTTTTTAATTCTGCACAATTGTTCTGCACAGGCCAGAAATAACATCGCCTGAATGTCTACATAATATCTATATAATATTTTTGCAATGTTTAACTGCTTGTGATGGATCCAGGTAGATAATATGAATGCTTATATAGCAATTCTTCTTCAGAAAATATGAAATGTGGTCATAAACTGATCACAGTTGGTTAAAATACAGGAAAATTGTATCCCAAATATTCAAATACAAATGGCCAGGTAGATCAGGTAGCTACTTACTTGTTTGTTGTGTGCAGTATTTGATGTACTTGAAGTAGTAGACTGTGACAAAGCTACACTGCTACTTTTCCCCATCTGGTAAGAAGACAAAGAAATTTAGTGTGGAAAGTGTATTCTACAAAAAAATCTGACTAAAATTCTATCAACACAGTGCAGCGTCCTAACCATTGTAAACGAAACTTGTGTTTTCTTTGGCTTCACCAAAAGCTTTTGGTTGTGTAGATGCCAATTCATATATAAGATTTTCAGGCACTACTGTATGCTGCTCTTGCAAAAATGGGAAAAGATAGCCCAGTCGTCACATGCCTCACCCAGCCCGAGTGGTTAGCAGGTGAAAGCAGGTAAAAGCAGCCTCAGCTCGATTCATCCAGACCACAACTCCAACATGTTTTGCCCAACCCTCGGGACTTAATCATGGAGATCTCCATGATTAAGCCCCAAGGGCAGGGCGAAACATGTTGGAGTTGTGGTCTGGATGAATCGAGCTGAGGCTGCTTTTACCTGCTAACCACTTGGGCCAGGTGAGGTGTGCGGCAGCCGGGCTATCTCTTCCCATTTTTGCAGCATGCTTTGGGTCTAGATGGACCTTTCCTCAGCCTGCACCCTCACTAGCCAGTGGCATCCAACTCATTGGACCTTGACAGCCTGAGTGGGGACCCTTAAGCAATTGCTATGCTGCTCTTGTTGCAGAAGAATTTGACTCTTTAGGCTGTAAAGGACATAGGACCTTTCTGTTCCCTATTTGTTTTAAAAATACATCAAAATATCACTTGCCTTAGAATAGCCTCTCTCAACCGGGGTTCCTCCTCAAGTTGTAAGTGGTTCCTTGGGCAGTGGAAAATTGATCTCCCACCTACAATGACCACCAAAGTAAGGGGTTTCTTCTACATGGCCACTACTGTTAGGGGACACCACCACTAGTGTTAGGGGACATCACAATTTTCACTATCAGCATTTTTTCTGTTATTATTCATTGCATTTCATGATCCTTATTGAAAATAATCTTGTCATATACAGCAGTTAAAAAAAATGTTCTGCAAATACTCACGGTACTCCACCTTCTCTTTTATTTAAAACTTTCTACAAATTTTCAAGCAAACGTACCTTGACCTGCAAGTATGATCATATTTATCGGCTTCCTCAAAACCTGAAATTTTTTTCAAGGGTTCCTCCAGGTTAAAAAGGTTGAGAAGGCCGCCTTAGAAAATATCACTGAAATATACTTATCTCCTAAATTTCATACATTTTCTGCTGCTGGGAACTGACTTTTCCAGCTGTTTGTCTTGAACTGGCCACACAGGATATATTCTGATTATTTGTTTGAAAACCTAGAGACTACCAAGTAATCCTGTTCCTATGACATCTATTTCAGCCCTGACAACAGACAGAAAAACGACTTCAATAGTCTCAACAGGTAATGGATATGGCATTATGATGGCATATGCCCATTCGGCCTAAAGCAAGCAAAACTGTCCATTTCCAACATGCTACTGAAATTTCACCTTATCTAGTCATATCAACAGGACACATGTGAATTAGAGAATACCAATGCAGAATAATAAAACCACGAACAAGAAAATCATATTTAATTACAGTTACATGGGAATTTTCCATTGATGAAATATAGTTTTTACATGCATCTAGGCTAGCCGTTACCCCTTGGGCTCCCTTCTGTGTTTGTTAGGGGTGCCGCAGCATCCTGGCTGGGAAAGGCTGTCAAGATTGAGCTACCACTACTCCACTGAACTGTACATCAGCACAGCGGGAACTCAATCAGGACACTAAGTGTACAGCAATGGAAGGGGGAGGAGTGTTCCTGAGTTATCACCTGCCTCAACTCCCCCTACAGTGCTGTACAGAACAATGCAGTACTCGGCAGTAGGGGTGCAGATACAGTACTGCAGTTTTTATAAAGGTTGTATTTGTGTGTGTGTGTATATATATATATTATATAGATACACACAGTATCTCACAAAAGTGAGTACACCCCTCAAATTTTTGTAAATATTTTATTATATCTTTTCATGTGACAACACTGAAGAAATGACACTTTGCTGCAATGTTAAGTAGTGAGTGTACAGCTTGTATAACAGTGTAAGTTTGCTGTCCCCTCAAAATAACTCAACACACAGCCATTGATGTCTAAACTGCTGGCAACAAAAGTGAGTACACCCCTAAGTGAAAATGTCCAAATCTGGCCCAATTGGCCATTTTCCCTCCCCGGTGTCATGTGACTCGTTAGTGCTACAAGGTCTCAGGTGTGAATGGGGAGCAAGTGTGTGAAATTTAGTGTTATCGCTCTCACTCTCTCATACTGGTCACTGGTTCAAAATGGCACCTCAATGCAAAGACCTCTCTGAGCATCTGAAAAAAAAAAAAAAATTGTTGCTCTACATAAAGATGGCATAGGCTATAAAAAGATTGGCAAGACCCTGAAACTGAGCTGCAGCATGGTGGCCAAGACCATACATCGGTTTAACAGGACAGGTTCCACTCAGAACAGGCCTCGTCATGGTCAACCAAAGTTGTGTGCACGTGCTCAGCGTCATATCCAGAGGTTGTCTTTGGGAAATAGACGTATGAGTCCTGCCAGCATTGCTGCAGAGGTTACAGGGGTGGTGACTCAGCCTGTCAGTGCTCAGACCATACGCCACAAACGGCATCAAATTGGTCTGCATGGCTATCGTCCAAGAAGGAAGCCTCTTCTAAAGATGATGCACCTAAAAAAGCCCACAAAGAGTTTGCAGAAGACAAGCAGACTAAGGACATGGATTACTGGAACCATGTCCTGTGGTCTGATGAGACCAATATAAAATGATTTGGTTCAGAATACAAAGACAAGTGTGTCTTGCCTACAGTCAAGCATAGTAGTGGGAGTGTCATGGTCTGGGGCTGCATAAGTGCTGCCGGAACTGGGGAGCTACAGTTCATGGAGAGAACCATGAATGCCAACATGTACTGTGACATGCTGAAGCAGAGCATGACCCTACTCCCTTCAGAGACTGAGCCGCAGGGCAGTATTCCAACATAACGATCCCAAACACACCTCTAAGACGACCACTGCCTTGCTAAAGAAGTTGAGGGTAAAGTTGACGGACTGGCCAAGCATGTCTCCAGACCAAAACCCTATTGAGCATCTGTGGGGCATCCTCAAATGCAAGGTCTCTAACATCCACCAGCTCCGTGATGTCGTCATGAAGGAGTGGAAGAGGACTCCAGTGGCAACCTGTGAAGCTCTGGTGAACTCCATGCCCACGAGGGTTAAGGCAGTGCTGGAAAAGAATGGTGACCACACAAAATATTGAGACTTTGGGCCCAATTTGGACATTTTCACTTAGGGGTGCACTCACTTTTGTTGCCAGCGGTTTAGACATTAATGGTAGAGTTGAGCGAACCCTAACTGTAAAGTTCGGGTCCGTACCGAACTTTCGGGTGTTCGTGTCCCGAACGTTTGAGAAAAAGTCCGGGTTCGGGTCCTGGTATTTTATCAAGCATGTTGAATAGCTGCAGGGCACCCAATCAACAAGCGTTTCACTGGTTTTCCCTAGAAGCCATCACAGCCATGCCTACTAATGGCATGGCTGTGATTGGCCAGTGCATCATGTGACCCAGCCTCTATATGAGGCTGGAGTCACAGTGCTGCATGTCACATGCTCTCAGGTTAGTGTAGGGAGAGGATGCTGCCGGCGCTGTGAGGGACAGATTGTGAGGGACAGATTGCAGATCTAATAACTAGGTTGAGATTACTACTACTGCAGTGAGGGACAGATTGCAGATCTATAACATCTCATCCTGCATTAGAGAACGATCTGATTACAGAACGATCTCTCATCCTGCATTACAGAACGATCTGATTACAGAACGATCTGATACTGGACTAGGTAGAGATTACTACTGCATTGAGGCACAGATTGCAGATCTAATAACATCTCCCATTTTTCTTCCTTTTGCAGCCGTCTAGCACTTTCCAGGACTTTTTTACAGCCATTTTTGTGCCGAAAAGTTCGGGTCCCCATTGACTTCAATGGGGTTCGGGGTCAAGTTCGGGTAACGTTCGGTACCGAACCCGAACGTTTCCGCCGAACCCGAACATCCAGGTGTTCACTCAACTCTAATTAATAGCTGTGTGTTATTTTGAGGGGACAGCAAATTTACACCATTATACAAACTGTACACTCAATACTTTACATTGTAGCAAAGTGTCATTTCTTCAGTGTTGTCACATGAAAAGATAGAATAAAATATTTACAAAAATGTGAGGGGTGTACTCACTCACTATATATACATACACATACACACAGTTGTGCTCATAAGTTTACATACCATGGTATAATTTATGATTTCTTGGCCATTTTTCAGAGAATATGAATGAGAACACAAAAACATTTCTTTCACTCATGGTTAGTGTTTGGCCGAAGTCATTATCAGTCAACTGTGTTTACTCTTTCAAAATCATAATGACAACAGAAACTACCCAAATGACCCTGATCAAAAGTTTACATACCCCAGTTCTTAACACCGAGCATTGCCCCCTTTAACATCAATGACAGCTTGAAATCTTTGGTAGTATTTGTGGATGAGGCTCTTTATCTTCTCAGATGGTAAAGCTGCCCATGCCTCCTGGCAAAAAGCTTCCAGTTCTTGGAAATTCTTGGGCTGTCTTGCATGAACTGCACATTTGAGATCTCCCCAGAGTGGCTCAATGATATTGAGGTCAGGAGACAGATGGCCACTCCAGAACCTTCACTTTATTCTGCTGTAGCCACTGACAGGTCGACTTGGCCTTGTGTTTTGGATCATTGTCATGTTGGAATGCCCAAGTATGTCCCAGTCACAGCTTCCTGGCTGATGAATGCAAATGTCCCTCCAGTTTTTTTTTGATAACATACTGCATTCATCTTGCCATCAATTTTGACCAAATTTCCTGTGCCTCTGTAGCTCACACATCCCCAAAACATCAGCGATCCACCTCCGTGTTTCACAGGCCTTGTTGACTCCTCTCCAAATGTAGAGTTTATGGTTGTGGCCAAAAAGCTCAATTTTGATCTCATCACTCCAAATGACTTTGTGCCAGAAGGTTTGAGGCTTGTCTCTGCGCTGTTTGGCGTATTGTAAGCAGGATACGTTGTGGCATTTGCATAGTAATGGTTTTCTTCTGGTGATTCGACCATGCAGCCCATCTTCAAGTGCCTCCTTATTGTGCAGCTTGAAACAGCCACACCACAAGTTTTCCGAGAGTCCTGAAGTTATTTGTGGTTTCTTCTTTGCATCCCGAACAATTTTCCTGGCAGTTGTGGCTGAAATTTTAGTTGGTTTACCTGATCGTGGTTTGGTTTCATTTTCCACTTCTTGATTAGAGTTTGAACACTGCTGATTGGCATTCTCAATTCCTCGTATATCTTTTTATATCCCCTTCCTGTTTTATACAGTTCAACTACCCTTTCCCGCAGATCCTTTGACAATTATTTTGCTTTCCCCATGACTCAGAATCCAGAAACGTCAGTGCAGCACTGGATGAAAGATGCAAGGGGGTCTGTCAGGAGTCCAGAAACTCATTGACCTTTTATACACACAGACTAATTACAAACAAACAGATCACAGGTGAGGATGGTTACCTTCAATAGCCATTCAAACCCCTTTGTGTCAACTTGTGTGCATGTTATCAGGCCAAAATTACCAGGGTATGTAAACTTTTGATCAGGGTCATTTGAGTAGTTTCTGTTGTCATTATGATTTAAAAAGAGTAAACACAGTTGATTGATAATACATGGTTTCAACAAACACTAACCATGAGTGAAAGGAATGTTTTTGTGTTCTCATTCATATTCTTTGAAAAATGGTCAAGAAATCAAATTCTGTCAGGGTATGTAAACTTATGACTATATATATATATATATATATATATATATATATATATATATATATAAAATTATATATGTACATACATACACACACATGCGACTTTATGTGTATATGTGAGTTTATGTATGTTTCTGTGTGTGTGTGTATATGTGAGGTTATGTGTATGAATGTATGTGTATATATGCATGTTTATATGCATGTGTGTATGTATGTACATTATTTTTAACTCTGGCACCTAATCCTGAACAATGAGAAATGCTTTTTTAGGGCTTGTTCACAATAGCGGCAAGGACTGCCAATCCTCTCAAAATCTATCCATGCTCGAATCGATTTTTCAAAGTCTCACCAGGCTGAACTGGCACTAAGAGGTTTGGTATATATGAAAATGTGCCGCATTTGACGATGCATGGGCACCCTCAGGCATCTGCTAAAGAGCAGCACGTGTGTGTGTGTAAGGAACGTGCGCAATTTTGTGCACATTCCCCAACACTCAGTACTGTGAGCCTAGTCCAAAGCTGGGGTGCCTCAAGACTTTTAAAGGGCGCCGTGACTATATAAAAAAAAAAAAAGGTTGTGAAACACTGATCTAGGCAATGTCTCGGTCATTCAGCAACAATTTCCAATGTACAACAATAAAATAACTAATAAATTACAAATATATACCATCATCACACATTTTTTTTTCAGCATCACTGAATTATGTTGATCCAGCATATCAGATCCTTTCAAGATCCCTCGGTCAAGACATTGTCCCTCAATCATGGTAAAAGACATTTTTGAATCAAGCGTAAACCAGGGTAAATTCAATGTAATTTAATAAAAGTTAGTCTTTTGTTTTTCTGACATTTTCTTATTTAATGCTTCCTATGTAGAAAATCTTTATGTGGTTATTTGGTGTGTTCCAGGCAATAAAACAGTGGTTCTCAAATCCTGTCCTCAGGACCCAACAGGCCAGATTTTAAGTATTCCCTTGGGGAGATGCAGACTAGAATACTGCAATTACTGAGCAGCAAATGATATCACCTGTGATGCATTTCAGTTATCCTGCAAACCTGGCCTGTTAGTGGGTCCTGAGGACAGGAGTTGAGAACCACTGCAATAAAAGGACATTATTAAATCATGACTAATTTACCACTGAATTTCCAACTGGTTTAGTCTAGTTTTTAAACATTATTGCTGAAGGAGAAAATGGTCACATATTCTTCAATATGGTTGTACAGTGACAGTCATTAAATACAATAAGGTGTGTAACCTGGATATGTTTTTCCTTTCAAAAAACTTATCTATTAACTTACCTGTCTTGATATGGAGCTGTTTGGTGGATCTGGCACAGGAGATATAAGGTTGGTGGTGCTCTTTTTATGAACACTGTTCATACCAGGCATTTTAGTGATTTTGCAGGCCTTACTGCTTGCGCTTGAGTTTTTACGCTTTTTACCCTCCGATTTGTCAAAGGGAAGAGGCAGCGTGGACACTGCATTGTGAACTGCCAGTGTATGCTCCCCAGGATGATGTACAAGGGAAGACACTGACAGGCTTGAGTCAATACTGCTAACAACCATACTCATGTGTTTTATGGAGTCTGTTGAGCTACCAGATAAAGAAGTCCTTCCTGGTGATTCCAGTTTGGCACTAATTGGGCTTGTTCCATTGTTTGCATTGTGCACAGACACACTATTAAAGGAAGAAGTCGCCTGATAAGAGTTTATTGTCGCATTAGAGTTCAATACGCAGTTTTTCTTGTGGGACCCTGAAAACGTAGATGAGGGTGACGTCTGCAAAGGTAATGATGAGGAAGAGGTGGAAGAAGGCGTCTGAGGCTTTTTCTTTTTGTTACTTGAAGGTTCATCACTCCGTGAAGACAGGTCTTTTGCTTTTGATGATTTGCCTGGTTTCGATTTTGACGGTTTGTGTGACGGTGACGGGCTGGTGGTTGGCACAGGGGAAATGGCAGAAGGGGCTTTGAAAGCTGAGTCCATGATATTTAGCGTTGTCGTGACATGGGGGAATGTTGTGGTGTGTGACACAACAGAGTTTGTGTCAGACGTTGAAACAAAGGATGTACTGGACAAGATATAAGAGGAAGTGGTTTTAGAATTAGTGGGTGGGGAGGGTAGGTACACTGAACTGGGGCTGCTGAAGGGCTGTAGAACAGATGCAGGAAAAGGACTGCCAATATGTGCTGCTGGAGAAGGCATTGGACTATCCGCAGCTGGAGGAATTTTTCTTTGAAGAAAACAAGAAAAAGAAGAAATACAGCTTAATAATTTATACAAAGTTATATGTATACTATAATGGTTTTTGTCAAATTTAATTTGAACTAGTTTAGTTTT
This sequence comes from Glandirana rugosa, assembly GCA_018402905.1. Classification (NCBI taxonomy): domain Eukaryota; kingdom Metazoa; phylum Chordata; class Amphibia; order Anura; family Ranidae; genus Glandirana; species Glandirana rugosa. The sequence continues at coordinate 175,713 of BLSH010295455.1, forward strand.
TCCCCAACCCAAAATGGTATTAAACCTATAAGCAAACATTTATTTTATTGCAGCTCACCAACTTTTAGATGTGTTAGTTGCATTAATTTTCTATTTTAGGCTTTTCTTCTTTTATTTTCACTCAGTGATCTAGCCAGTAAGTCTGTTTATTTTCAACACAACACACTGTCCTGCAGATATAGCAGTTAGAGGGTTGAAAAATCAATTTAACACCAACAGGGTGCTTACAATGGTCACATTTTATTCATTTATGTAAAACCTTTATCCCACGAAATAACTAAACTGTTCCTGTAACTGCTTAAAAAGTGTTAGCTGGCTGTGGCTTCAATTTGTAAGTGTATTTAAATCTTCTAGTACATCTAACACTGTGCTTCTCCCAGACTGAATGTTACTGTTCAAAGATGTCCTTGTTACTCCTTCATCCAGTGGGCACTCAACTACAGAAGATGTGTTACTGGCCGGATCACCAGGTGAAACAGTGGGAAAAAAAAGCTTAAAATAATTGACAGTCAGTAGCTACAATTACTGTAGCTGCTAGCTTTTAATAATAGGACACTTACCTATTCAAGCCGGATCTTCAGCCGTCTTCGGGTCCAGGCGCCGGCATGTTTACTTTGGGAAGCCAGCTGCTTGCGGCTTCACACTGCTGATGCGCAAGGTGCGCTTTGTGAATGGTCCCGCAGCTTTTTGGGACCTATGATGTGTCTTAGGTGGTTTTGGGGGAAGGAAGGGGACAAACTTCCGTGGTGATCCAACCTGAAGTGAGAGCATGTACCTCTCAAAGCCAAGTACCTGCTCCACCTCCAAAAAAAAAAAAACAAGTAGCAAAACTTAAAGAGGAGAGGGGAGGAGGCAGACGAGTGAAACTTACCCTTTTGGGTGAAGCTCTTCTTTAAAGTGACATTATCACAAAATTAAGATGTATATATATATATATATATATATATATATATAAATTGCCTGTAAAGATGAAATATTATACTTACCTGTTTATCTGCTCACACTGCCAGTCCTCACGCCCTTGTAAAGCTACAATCCCCCGGAGATCCTTTTAATCACACACACACTTCTAGATTCCTGATCCTCTGCAGATTCCTGTGTTTTTAAACTAACAGCCCCTATGTCACTGCAGGACACATATTACATAGACTTTACATAGTATGGTTGAAAAAAGACACTAGTCCATCTAGTTCAACCAATAAAAGGGGGGGGGGGGGGATCATACAATCTTATATACACAATCTTATAACCACAGTTGACCCAGAGGAAGACAAAAAACCCTCAGCAAAGCATGATCCAATTTGCCATAGCGGGGGAAAAAAAATCCTTCCTGATCCCCCAAGAGTCAATTGGATATTCCCTAGATCAACTATAATTATTAGGACACAGTACGGACATATCCAGTGCTACCTTGTATGGGGGATATGTGACCTACTCGTAGGATGCAGTGCTCAGACCTGAGCACATTATTGCTTGGCCCAAACATTGCCAACTGATGAGTATAATGTTATCAACATGTTGCTCACACAAGGTTTGACTCCTGGAGGAATGGTGTGAAATGGAAATACGGAGAAGGCGAGTAGAAGTGGGTCAGTAGTTAGGTGAGTAAGAAGACTGTCACTTTACCCTGAAGTTTCAGCACTTCTTGACAGTGCCCAACGCTTACATCCCTGCCCATTCTTATTGGCCAATAAGGCAGCCCATCATAGTGTTGAAATAATAGGTATAATGTAAACCACAACACTACCCAACCAGTCAGAGAATGGCCTGCCAGAACAACCTGGTAATCAAGTGAAGCAGAAGTACTGCATTTTCTTGGTGCTTGCACTTTATACCCATTGGCAAGTTTTGGGTTTCTTCAAGAGACCATCTCACATTCATACACTAGGACCATTTTGCTTCTTATGATTATTTATTACTGATACATATACGACAAAATATGAGTGTCTTTAGAGTAACATTTTTGTTAGGGAAGTAAAGAAATAGGAAAAATAAATAATCTGCATACTTACTTCCACATCTGTGAATTCAAGTGTTTTTCCACCATGGAATTTAACGCAAACCGAAATCGATCCCACCTTCTATCAAACACATAGTACCCTCGTCCCATTAAGCGGCTCCCAAACGAGCAGAACTACAAAATTGAAACATGGAACATTGTTATGCCTAATGTGTCATCTACAAGATAATATCAATCCATGTTAAAAAAAAAAATCCACATATAACACACATTAGTAACTAGGTCTTACTACTGCTAAACATTTTCAAGGTAAGTTGTAGACAATATTAAAAATTCCATGGACATGGACCACATCACTGAGTGAGTGAATCAAATTGTACTATCCATCTTGTTTGAAGGCAAATTAGATTTAATGGCTTAAAAAGGCTTTATGCGACACTATTTTTGCATAATCCATCAGCTATACACCCTGAAATTGTCAGAAAACGTGTCAGAATCGTTTTTTTATTACGTAAATAAATCTATTCCTGAAAGGGCAACTTCAGGTTCACAAGATCTAAATTTATGGTCCGGATTTGCTTAATTTGAGACTGTTGATACACTTTGTTTAAAATTTATCTTTATTTCATTTTCTTATTTTATCCACATACACAAAGAAAAACAAAGACATGTTCTCGCACATACCAGGGTATATAACAAATCTTATACAGATGTACATTTTAAAATCATATTATTATTCCTCTTTTATTAAATCTGTCTGTACTCTAATTCTTTATATCTAATTCTCTCTTTTAATTTATTACCCGACTTTTCATATTACCGTATATACTCGAGTATAAGCCGAGTTTTTCAGCACATTTTTTGTGCTGAAAAATGCCCCCCTCGGCTTATACCCGAGTCAGCATCTGGTCAGAAAACTCTATGTATGTGCAATGAGCGGCGCACATACATAGGCTTGTTGGCTGCAATTCAGAGTGACTGCCAGTGATTGGCTTGTCACTGTCCTGGGGGCGGGTCCGGAGCGCGCGTCTGAGTCAGCATCTGGTCAGAAAACTCTATGTATGTGCAATGAGTGGCGCACATACATAGGCTTGTTGGCTGCAGTTCAGAGTGACTGCCAGTGATTGGCTTGTCACTGTCCT
>BLSH010295455.1:190540-211801 GCA_018402905.1 Glandirana rugosa
TCCAATATGTCCGCCACAATATTGCAGTCCCGTTAAAACTCGCAAATCGCAGCCATTACTAGTAAAAAAATAAATAAAATAAAAACGCCATTAAATCAATTCTTAGTTTGTAGACACTATAACTTTTGCGCAAGCCAATCAATATACGCTTATTGCGTTTTTTTATGAAATATATGTAGAATACATATCGGCCTAAAATGATGAATAAATTTGTTGTTTTATATATTTTATGGATATGTATTATAGCAAAAAAGTAAAAAATATTGGTCTTTTTTCAACAGTCGCTCTTTTTTTGTTTATAGTGCAAAAAAATTGGATTTTTTGACTTACCGTAAAATCCTTTCTCATTAGTTCATTGACGGACGCAGCCTCTTATTCTTGACATGTGGGGTTTATGCACCTTTCACTAGGAGTGGACTAGGCAGAACGTAGTTCAGCTAAAAGCAGACACAGCCCCTCCGGGGGGCAGTCCTCACTTGGCATAACCCCTCCTGCCCTGCTCAGCAACTCAGTTCATAACAAGCAGTACAAACTCAAATAAAGAGGGGTGGGTGCTGCATCCGTCAATGAACTCAGAGAAAAGGATTTTAGGGTAAGTCAAAAAATCCCAAAATCCCATTTACTCTTTCGTTCATTGACGGACGCCGCCTCTTATTCTTGACATGTGGAGATGTCCCAAAGCAGTGTCACAACGAGGGGTGGGCAACAACAACAGTACCCAAAAGAAGAGTTCTCCGGGAGGTGCCAGACGCACCTCACACCACCGCCTGCAAAACCTTGTGGCCAAAAGCAGCATCTGAGGACAACACTGCAACATCAACTCTGTAAAATTTTGAAAAAGTGTGCACCGAGGTCCAAGTGGCCGCCTTGCACACCTGAGAAACTGATGCCTGATGTCGGAAAGCCCAGGAAATACTAATCACCCTGGTAGAGTGAGCCGTGACCGGAAAGGGGCTCCTGGCCCTGAACAGCATACGCACGGGTCACCGTCTGATGTATTCAACAGGAAATAGTGGCCGACGAGGCCGCCATCCCCTTGCGCGGACCATCCACCTCGACAAAAAGCGCATCTGACCTCCGAAAAGAGGCCGTGGCCGGCGGATACACCCGCAGAGCCCTAACCACATCCAGGGAGTGCAAAGCAACCTCCTTAGGATGAGACGGGCGTGGACACAGCGAAGGGAGGACAATATCCTCATTGATGTGAAAAGAAGAGACCACCTTCGGTAAGATGGAAGGAGAAGGGCGCAAAACCGCCTTGTCCCTATGTAGGATCAAGTACGGGGACCTACAGGACAGAGCCGCCAGCTCAGACACCCGTCTAGCGGATGTAATCGACACCAGGAAGGCCACTTTCTGAGAAAGCAGCTGCAGGGAAATTTCCCTGATATTTTCGAAAGGCGGCTTCTGAAGCACTGAAAGGACCAGATTAAGGTCCAAAAGCGCCAAAGGAGCCTGTACCTGGGGAGCTACATGACGAACCCCCTGGACAAAAGTACGAATCAATGAATGCGTCGCCAAAGGACGCTGAAAAAGAATCGCCAGGGCAGAAATCTGTCCCTTAAGCATGCTCAATGCCAACTTGTGATCTAGGCCTTGCTGAAGGAAGGCCAGCACCCGAGCCACTGAGAAAGAACGGGGGTTCCATTCCCCCGCCTCGCACCAGGCAATGTAAGCATTCCAGGTGCGGTGATAGATCTTACGCAAAGTGGCCTGACGCGCCTTGAGCATAGTGGGAATTACAGACTCAGAGTCCCCTATCTTTTAACACCTGGGACTCAATAGCCAGGCCGTTAAAGCCAGCGAGGGTAAAGCAGGGTGCAAGATGGGTCCCTGTGAAAGTAGGTCCTCGTGAAGCGGGAGCCGCCAGGGAACATCGACCACCATCCGCACCACGTCAGCGTACCAAGGACGCCGAAGCCAATCTGGCGCTACCAGAATGGTTGGGATCCCTTCTGCCCCTATCCAGCGCGTAAGCAGAGGGAAGGCATAGAGCAGTCGGTACCGAGACCACGGAGCCACGAGGGCATCCGCCGCGTCTGCCAACGGATCCCTGTTCTGCTCACAAAGGCCTGCACCTTACGATTGAGCCGGGACGCCAGTAGGTCCACGTCTGGCATGCCCCACTTTTGACAAATCTGGCGGAACACATCTGGGTGCAGGGACCACTCCCCCTGATCCAGCCTCTGGCGACTGAGGTAGTCCGCCTGCCAATTTTCGACGCCCGGAATGTGAACGGCGGAGATGGCCGGCACGTGGAGCTCTGCCCACCTCAGAATGTGGGCTACTTCTGATGCCGCTGCCGCGCTCCTCGTTCCGCCTTGATGATTCACGCAAGCCACAGCCGCGGCGTTGTCTGACTGGACCGGAACAGGACAACCGTGCAACCTCCCCGACCAGTGGGAGAGGCAAAGCCTGATCGCTCGAAGTTCCAGCACATTGATCGGGAGACGGGACTCCTCCGGGGACCAGAGACCTTGGGTCGACAACAGCCCCAGGACCCCCCCAGCCGGATAGGCTGGCATCCGTTGTGACCACCATCCATTCCATGGAAAGAAACGACTTCCCCAGCCCCAAGGCCGGGGCCTGCAGCCACCAGGCGAGGGAACCTCGGGTCCGGTGATCCAACCTGATCACCCGATCCAGGGATAAGGGAGACTTGTCCCACCACAGCAGAACTGCCCGCTGCAGGGACCAGGTTTGACTCTGGGCATAGGGCACCGCCTCGAAGGTGGAGACCATCAGCCCCATCTGAGAGAGGACCACCGCTGGGACAGCAGGGCCTGCACTGCAACTTGGAGCGTCAACACCTTGGCAGCAGGGAGAAACAACTATGCCCGCTCCATGTCCAGGACCAAGCCCAGATATTCCAACCGGCGCAACGGAGTCAGTACCGACTTCGGAAGGTTGATCACCCAGCCAAAGTCCCGCAGGGAACCAAGGGTGATGGCCACACTGTCCCTCAAGGTCGAGGCCGACTCCGCCCGCAGGAGGAGGTCGTCGAGATATGCCACCACTGCTATGCCCCTCTGCCGCAGCAGAGCCAGCACTGGGGCTAGGAGCTTGGTGAAGACCCGCAGGGCTGAGGCCAGACCGAACGGAAGGGCCACAAACTGGTAGTGGAGATCCCCTAACGCAAATCGCAGAAAGCGCTGGTGGCGCGCACATATGGGCACGTGCAGATACGTGTCCTTGATGTCCAAGGAGGCCAAGAAGTCTCCCTGACGAAGCGCCGCCACCACAGAGTGGACAGATTCCATTCTGAATTTCCGCACCCTCACAATGAGGTTGAGAGCCTTCAGGTCCAAGACAGGCCTGACCCCATCTTTTTTCGGAACCACAAAAAGATTTGAATAAAAACCGCGGAAACGTTCTGCAGAGGGGACCGGAACAATCACCCCCCCTGATGGAGCAGGACTTGCACGGCCCCAAACAGGGCCTGCCGTCGCCCCGGGGGAAGCCTCAGATTGAAGGCGAAGAACCTGTCCGGGGGCTGGGTACGGGACTCTATCTTGTACCCGGACGAAACCACCTCGCGCACCCAGATATCCGAGAACTCCACCGGTTCGCGAACCGCAAGAGCCGTCCCCCCACCCGAACAAAGGGGGGGGGGGGGCAACCCATCATGCGGAGGAGGACTTCTCTTCCGCCTTCTAGGCCTTACACAGAAATCCTATTGGATGAAATGCGTCAGCTGACGCTGCTCCATAGCCAGCACGATTGCTTTGCATTTGATGACTCATACAAGCTTGTTTTTATCTAACTGAATGTAAGTAGGCATTTTTAAATAAACGCTTATGCTTTATACTGGCGGGCCTCACTATTGGCTTCCTTTCTTTCATATGTGTCTGTGAGAGAGTCACTGTTGAAGGTTAAGTCCATGGCCTGCTTGCAATCTTTGATTGAAGTTCAGTGTATCAAGAGGTGTCTGCAAAGGATGTCCCCCCTGCTGGCCTGATCTTTGGAGGATGTTTTCACATCCTTATAACACATTGATTTCTGGTAAGGACACTTGCTGGACACATTGGTGGATTGTATTTATTCTTCCATTTCTGTGCACATAGCCGGTGTTGGGACCTCTTATATGTCTACAGACCTTTCTTGGACTACAATTATGAACTTTTTTAGCGCTGCATAATTCCCTTTATATACGCTGCCAAGGACGCTTCTGCCCCCCCCCATGGAGGCCTTAGTGGGCTGAGAGACCTTGTTCAAGACGCGTGGCGCACGAAAAAACCTCTTTTGAGTAGGGAAGGAAGGGCCCGCCCTACGCCGGGGCTCCTTGACCCTTCTAGGCTCCGGGAGGAACGTACTCTCCCCCCAGTGTAATCCTTGATGATCTCATCCAGGGAAGCCCCAAAAAGACGGCCACCCTCAAATGGCAGGTCCGTCAGGCCCTTCTTTGACGCCTGGTTCCCCGACCAACATCTAAGCCACAGCAGACGTCTAATGATGACTGCAAACATGGACAGGTTCGACGGCATGGGAGCCATGTCAAGGGCCGCATCAGAGGTACTTAAGACCCTGAATCAGCTGGTCCGCCATCTGCACAGGTTTCCGGAGCGGCCTGGAGAGTCACCCAAAGCCTGGTTCTCAATGGCCGCCCATTCCGTAAGCGCCTGTCCCACCAGCGCCGGCCTCATGGCCGACCCTGCGACCAGGAACATTGCCTTGGATACCGCCTCAGTCCTCCTATCAGCCGGGTCCTTAAAGGATGGAGAGCCCTCCATTGGAATAGTGGTCGCCTTGTTCAGACGGGCCACAGGCGGGTCTCCACCGTCAGAGACTTCCACTTCTGCAACAGGGTATCCTCAAAGGGATAACGCACAGAAAAACATTTAGGCATGGTGAATGAACCCTGAGGTCGTTCCTACTCCTTGTAACCAAACTGATCAAAGTACGACAAATAAGGGAATACCTTAGGTGTCCAGGCCGGGCCCATGCGACCAAAAAGCATACGGCGCCCCCTGTGTCGCAGCCTGGCCCAGCTTCAGCGTTTCACGGACCGCTGAGACCAAGGAGCCCACCAAAGTCCGCTCACGAGCCGTGGTGGCCCCCGAGGGCTCATCCTCATCAGAAGGGTCCCTGAGCTCGCCCTCCAACAACTCCAGGGGGGTCCCCGACACAGCGGAGCTCCCCCTCAGGCTCCAGTCCTCACCAGAGGATGGGAGAAAGGGTGGCCGGTCACGGATCGGCTCCACCCGGGAGAAGAATTCTTCCAGGATGGCCGTCAAATTTGTCCAGCGGAACTACAGGTCCCAGCACTCCCTGATCTCCACTGGAGACTTCTGGCTGGGAAGCACCTGCTTCAGCCGCCATTACACCGCACCCCGGAAGACACCCACCGGCCAGACCGGACCGTGCGTCCCACACCACCCCTCAAGCTTCCACACTAGGGCCCCAGAGGCTCCCAGGAGGACTCAGCACACTGACCCCGGGTGCTGCTAACGCTGCTGTAGCTGCCTGTAAGCACCCTGCTGCTCCGCTTCCCCCACGTGTAGGAAGGCTCTTTCGGCCCGGCGCCAAGAGATCCAGGACCGCCCATCCAGCCAGCGAATCTGAGGCTAGGACACGGCAGACCACGCAAAGATGGCCGCCGTGTACACTAGAGGCCAAAACAAGCAGCCAGCTACAGGAAAATGGCGGCCGTGATCCACACGCGGCCGGCTACAGGAAAATGGCGGCCCTGTACTGACATCCCGACCGCCCGCAACCCACCCAGGGGAAGCGCAGCCAGGCAGGGGGAGACTACAGCCCAGGGGGGAGGGGGGGGGGCAATAGTAAGGGATAGGAAGGATCAAGCCCACCTATGCCCGAAGAAGGGGGACACCACCCGCCTGCCCCCGTACTCACCACTCTGGACGGGCGTAGCGGGTAGCCACCTGAGGCAGGCCTGCCACCCCGCCGGTTTGGGGGGAGCTGCCGGCCCCGCAACACCCATGACGCGAGCCCCGGTCTTAGCTGTGCTGGCAGGACGTTTAACCCACCGGGCTCCCCGCACGGGACATGGCCCGACGCGGTCGACCACGCGTACAGCTAAGGGTCGGCTCGCATCTGTCGGCCGCGCTGGGGAGACTTCCTGGATGTAGGATATCCAGCCTGTCACCCAGCCGGCTACTTGATTCCAGTCTTCATCAGAAGTCTTGGGAAAAAAGAAAAAGACGGGGAACCACAGATCCCAGCAGGGAGCCAGGTCTTACTCCTTGCACTAGGCATAAAAAACGGAGTTGCTGAGCAAGGCAGGAGGGGTTATGCCAAGTGAGGACTGCCCCCTGGGAGGGGCTGTGTCTGCTTTTAGCTGAACTACGTTCTGCCTAGTCCACTCCTGGAGAAAGGTGCATAAACCCCACATGTCAAGAATAAGAGGCTGCGTCCGTCAATGAACGAAAGAGAAAAAAAAAACTGCAGAGGTGATCAAATACCACCAAAAGAAGGCTGTATTTATGGTAAAAAAAAAGACATACATTTTGTTTAGGTATAATGTTGCACGGAAGCGCAATTGTCAGTTAAAGCGGTCTAGTGCCGTATCGCAAAAAGTTCACTGGTCAGGAAGGGGGGGGGGGGTCGGGGGGCAAAAGTGGTTAAATTGAAAGTACTACACTATGAGAGGCTCCTCTTTCTCTACATGTCACTGAACTACTTATAGAGTTTATTAAAGGTGCAGGAGCGCCAATAAATGTATGCTGGTACCCATTTTGTCCATATGTATGGGATTCTATACAGAGAGCTGAACTCTGGGCCTTTAAAGTGTTTTGTGACTTCCTTAGAGTAAAGGGGTCATAAATCTCTGGTGAATGCACTGTGTACCTATCTGGTGGACACGAAGAGCCCGTTTTCCTCTGGTGTCACCTTTTCACCACATTTGGAGTTTTTTGCACTGAGCACTTTAATTGGAATTTTTGTTTTGGACTTTTTGGTTGTATGTTATGTTTTGATGACACTAATTCTTTTTTGGGGGTTGTGAGAGTGTGGTTTATCCTTTTTGGTTTCTGCCATGCATTTTCATATGCATTGCGTTACATTATGCTACATTTTTATGCGGGTTGGCATGCGTTTTTATGTCATCCGTTGTGAAGTGACAGGTCCCTGAAAGAGAAACGATACCAAAAACGGTTTCTTTTTATCTTCATGTTGCATTTACGTGCATTCACGCGCCTTGCGTTAAAATGCAGACCGATTGCATTTTATTTCAATGCACATGTAAACAACATTGTAAACAAGGCACATAGAAAACTTGATTTTTTTATGTGTCCTTGCGGTTACCTGCACTGATCTGGTGCAGAAAAACGCAGGTGACTACACATGGTGTGAATGAGCCCAAAGGCTATGCTGGGCAGGCATGAGAATAATATGCATAACATGTTTATGGTACCAACACACAGTCCCAACTGATATTATTTAAAGGAGAAGTACATCCAAAGCTTGTTGGGCTGCACTTCTCCTGTGGATCACAAGACTGCAGTTCATTCTGCACTCCTGTGACCCATTTTCAGCAGACAGCAGACTGAAGCTGGTCCAGGCTCGGGCAAGATCGCGCCAATCAGTCGGAGTCTGCTCACACGCCTGGACTGGCACCCGGCTCAGTCTCTCAGTGAGTCGCGGAGAGCCTGAGCAAGCCGCTCCCGCCCCTCCACAGCCCAGCACTACAGTGGTCGTGAGGGGGGGGGGAGGGGTTAGAGCAGAAAGCAGTGACTGACAGTCAGCACCTCTTTGCTCAGGGAGCTCTGAGAACTGAGCGAACGGCGGTGTCTGAACACTCGATTCTCAGTGTAACAGCTGGCAGGAGAACGATGCTATCCAACTAGGTAAGTATGATTAAAAAAAAAAAAAAAAAAAAAAAAAAAAAAAAAATTATATATATATATATATATATATATATATTCCCATACTTCTCTTTTAGGGTGAGAAGATTAACTGGAAAAGTTTAAAACCTTGCCTGACTGCAATTATTCCACCTAAAACAGGGGTGGAGATCTACCTGAACAACATGGGAGAAGTCAAAGATCACCAAGTGCAGTGTTGCCTCCTCACATCTGATTTAAACCTCAAATAGCCATAGTACCATGTCGCAATCGCGTGCATTGCATGGCAATCATAGGTTTATCAGTTGCTGAGAAGGCAACATATCGGCTCCTCACCACCTGACAAACACACTGGGATCACTTTTTAGAGGAGCAGCAGTGTCTGCTGCCCTTGTGAATGAGCCCTTAGTTGCATTCGGCAGCAGCACCCTCAGGGCTCCTTCACATGTAAATTTGGGGGGGGGGTTGAAACTCCTGCAATTGGAAAGTCCACCAAACCCGCAGGATATAAAAGAAGTCTATGACTAAACGCAGCAAGGAAAGCTGCAGGTACACTGCACTGCACCCACAGTGTGGGTAAACTGCAGCACATTAGTGTGAAAGCAGCCCTATACTATTATGCCCACTGTATTGGTTCACACACTGAACTGAAGATGGATGGTATGATTCAGCATTGGGACAGGTGCCAGCACTATAGAGGAGGAATCAGCTTATGCGGCTCATGTTCCCTACTACAGCTCCAACTTTACAAGTAGTAGTCCCCCTGCATTGCACTTTGATGTTATGGAATGGCAGGTCAGCAAGCTCAGACCGCGATCTACCAGTCCCCTGCCCGCGATCTACTGGTAGATCGCGATTTACAGGTTGGTGACCCCCAACCTAAAAGTTAAGCCAGGGATGGGAAAGAGGTCATGATCATACCCACACCCACCCAGGAGAGAAATGTCAAAATTATCATGGAGGTAGATTACAATTATTACATTAAAAACATCCATGTAGACACGTAATACAGAGGCTGGGGGATCAGCCTTCTAATTTCCATAGACAGAATTAAAACGAAAGGGGCTGCAGGTTTAGCCTAACTTTGGTAAATATTTCAGTAGAAATTAGGTTACTTGTGCACAGAGTAGGAAGGGACTTGCATCCCTAACCAACCAGTGCTGTCAGTCCTGCCCAGTTGCTCTACTACAGAAAACCTCCCCTCCTCATCTCCATAACATAAGGAGAGGTGATCTGTAGTGCTCCATAGGACAAAAAACACTGCTTGGGATTTCAGAGTAGAGGCAGATATGTCAGCTTAAACAGGAGGCTAGGAGTTCACCAAATTTCTGCCAGGATCTACAGGTATTGGAGGAAATGTCCAAAAGAGCCTTCAACATACTTGTATATCATGTGCTATACTTTAATCTCAATACTTAAATATCTAAAATTCAAAACAGGAGTTGTATCCTTCAAAGGATTTAGTTAGCATAAGCATTAAACACCGTGGTAAATTTTCCCATTAACATATATAAACCGTCTATGTACCCCTCTCTCATGTATCACGCAGAGGCTACTCTTCTCCAAAGTAGCATGTTAGGCTGGGTTCACACAGGTGTGATGCAGGAAACCCTGCAAATCCAGTGCAGGTTCCCGCATCGCACCTATGCCCAATGCGAACCGATGCGGGTGTCGATACAAAATTAATGACACCCCCAGATCGGCTCGCAGATTGCAGTGCGAACTGTGAATTCGAACAGGAATTGGATCGAATGGATGTGAACACCCATGTGATCCATTTCTGGTGCAGACAAAAAAAAAAGGGTCTTGCACGACTTTGGTCCGAATGCGATGCGAATTCAGCCATACAATATATATGGCTGTATTTGCATCGCACAGACATCTCATGTGATCTGCACAGCAGTGCGAGTCACATGCAATGTCTGACAGCGCTACACTGTAAACCGGCACTTACACCCTAAAAATATAGGTGTAACACTCTACAAAAGATGAACTTATCCTTTACGTTTTTAAACATTACTACTGTCAGCTGACAACATCCCACTAAGTCACCCCACTAAGGGAGGTAAAAAATATTCTTAGAATGTGCAAAAATCAGTGAGCACACTAATGTATATGCATGCCGATTTCTCTATATGTATGTTAATAAAACAATAAATTGTTGTTTTAAATATCAGATATTTGTGTATATCTTTATATGCCTTAAAGGACATACACCTGCTGTAGTCGGTTTTAGGCAGGTTTTTTTTTTTTTTTTTTAATATTTTTCTAGAGATTTTATACCATCAGACTCCGGCCTTTTTTGAAGTAGATGGAGACCATTAAAAATGGTGTAGATATTTTTAAATCCAAGTGGGATGCCTGACTTAGAATCACCTTTTAGGTTATAACTTACCACTAATTTAATTAATTTAAAGTGATTGTAAACCTCAGACATGAAATAAGAACGAAACATATCCGTCTATAGTGTGTACTTGTCTTAATTCAGAGCACTAAGTGCCATTTCTGTCTGCTGCTTCATTCCTCTGCTTTCAGCATAAATCACTTCTGATGAGTTTTCCTGACACCAAGAGAAAAAAAAGGTGATGGGGAGGGCACAGCCTTTGATTGACAACCTCAGGTCTGTTCCTATGTGCTGTGTGAAGGGGGGTGTCTCCCTTTCCTCCAATCAGCTATCCTCAATGATGTAACTTCAGCTCTCCACCCCTTGCCTTTCAGAGCCGAGAGATCCTGTGTAAATTCTGCCCTTTGAATAGATGTAGAGCAGTGGTTCTCAACTCCTGTCCTCAGGACCCACCAGGTCTGCAAACCTGGCCTGTTAGTGGGTCCCAAGGACAGGAGTTGAGAACCACTGATGTAGAGGAAAGACAGCTGTAGATAAACTGTACAAATTATGTAGGATGATTTTCATCTCTGTGTATCACCTGAGGCCAGTCACTTCACTGGGTATATGTGAGGGTTTACAATGACTAAGTCATTACTGGTTCCCCTACTTATCCTATTACCAGGTCAAATCTAGACTATATATGAGAACATGCTAAAATAAACCCGCATACGTACCGCAAGAGGCTTAGGATGATGCCCAGAGTAGTAACAGTCTAGTTTTTCTGTATCTTCTGCACCTTCAGCTTCACCTTCGTCACTAGAGAGCCGACTAGCCAGATCCCCTGCCACAGAATTTACAGCAGGCTCTGGCACAAACCCACTATGGTTTGAAGAACTCGTGTTGTTGAGGCTATTTGCAGAAGATGGTCTAGAAATATGGAAAATTAAAAATTACATTTGCAATTCACATATATGTTATTACACATCCAAAAATAGGTCCCAAAACATTGTTCAGTTAGCAGTGTCCATGTCTACAGCAGAGGCATTCTTTTCTTGTCTCCAGTCACCAGCACAACAAAAACGATGTTTGGAGCAAATGGCAGCCCCTTCATCAGGCAAACAGCGACACCAGTAACACATACATGATTATTATATAGAGTGCAATAAGATAAATGAGAAAGAGTCCCCCCTCTCACGCAAACCAGTAACCATCCCCACGATGCGGTAAACAAAGCAAATAACACACCAACACATGATCACCAACATAGCAAAGCATCCATGTGCTCTTGTTTCCTGCCCCAATGTGCCATGCCTCATATCTATTGATATAGAAGAACAGTGACAATAGTTGTGAGTTCCCACAGAGTTGAGGATGTTAATCTGGTATGCCTAAAGGTTAATAGTAAACATCCTCATTGACCCCCTTTCCCATGTGGTCTTGGAAAATATTTGATAATCTGCCACCAGTGGTGACCTCTCTTAGTGAAGTGCACAGCAACAGGTTTGTTTGGATTTACTTTTTTCTGTATTGCTTTCTGCGCCAAAATGATATCTGATCAGTTTCTGAAAAGATTTTTTAAACATTCCAATGGTCTTTTTTACATAAATCAACAAAATAGTGCAGCAAATCCTGTGAGAAGGGAGCGGAGGGCATGGCCAAGCTGCGCTGTGTGTATCTATGGGTGCACACAGCCCAGCTCTGGAGTGTGTCCACATGGGTGCCCACGCTTGCTATGGGGGCATCCACAGGAAGAAACGGAGAGCTCTAGCAGGGGGCTCACAAGAGAAGGTAAGGGACCGTTCTGTAGAATAGCACTTAAGTGGAGCATCTTTTTTATTTTAATAAAAAAATAGGCTTTCCAAAAATGATTTTAGTGTATTTTTTTAATCAAAAATATTGATTTGATAAATATTTGTGCAACTATCCATGGGACCTACAAAATCAGTCGCACCATCTTTACTTTACTAGTTCTGTGGTTTCAGGAAATGTATGGTCTGGTGGATCCTTTACAAACTGAAACAGGTATAGGAAAAACCGAAGAGAAAAAAAAAAAAGTGAACTACAAAAGTGGTCTAGCCACATGAGGTAAAAAGTGGAGCGCAGGGCCTGGAAGAGAAAGGGAAAAGGTACAGTCAGCAGTGCTTACCTAGGTAGGACAGAGTTAGGAGGTCTGGCTTTTGCTGGGGATGCCACTTTGGGTTCAGGTGCGGAGTTGGCAGATGGCCCTGACGACTGTTCTTGTGCTGGTGCAGACTGGTTCTGGTGTGTTTCTCGGGCGTTCGGTGGATGTTCTTTATCTTTAGTCACCTCTTTTTCCCTCGATCGAGCTTTATGTTCGGCTAATAACACATCAAATGGTTTCTTACGACCTGGGACAGCTCGTCTGTGGTAAAGGGAATGTGTCTAATGGGCAAATATAAAGACAAGAAAAGCTTGACAAACAGAAGGCAAAGTTAAAAATTCATATCTTTGTTACAAAACCCTGCTGCTAATTTATTTTTCTTCCTACAAAACTGTATGCTAGATTGGGTGCCAGTTGTCAATTTGGTCAATTAATCTAGAGCAGGGGTCTCCAAACCTTCTAAACAAAGGGCCAGTTAACTGTCCTTCAGACTTTAGGAGGGTTGGACTATGGCCAGCAGGAATAGAAAATGTCCCAGCATCAGTGAGAGTGAACAGTGTACCCTCTTTGGTGTCAGTGGGAAGAATAGCCCCCCATCGTTGGTGTCAGTGGGAGGAATAGTCCCCCATCGTTGGTGTCAGTGGGAGGAATAGTCCCCCATCGCTGGTGTCAGTGGGAGGAATAGTCCCTCATCGCTGGTGTCAGTGGGAGGAATAGTTCCCCATCGTTGGTGTCAGTGGGAGGAACATTGTTCATGTCCGTGGGAGGGATAGTGCCCCATCGTGGTGTCAGTGGGAGGGATAGTGCCCCATCGTTGGTGTCAGTGGGAGGGATAGTGCCCCATAGGTGGGTGTTAGCGGGAGGAATGATGCCCCATCGTTGGTGTCAACGGGAGGAATGGTACCCCATTGTTGGTGTCAGTGGGAGGAATGGTGCCCCATCGGTGTTAGTGGGAGGAATAGTGCCCCATTGCTGGTATCAGTGGGATTAATAGTACCCCATTGTCAGTGGCATGAACTATGCCCCAATGTTGCTGACAGTAGGGGGAATAATGGCCCAGGGGGCAGATAAAAGCAAGCAAAGGGTTGCTTCTGGCCCCCGGTCCGCAGTTTGGAGACCACTGATCTAGAGAACTTATTGCAATCTTCTCTATCCTAGCATTTTGATTTGCTTCTTTTGTTGACTAATAATAAAAGACAGCATAGCAAACACAGGACGTAAATCACCCAAGAACTAAATACTACAGGACAGGGGTTCTACCCACCTGCACCATGGACATTATTCAAGGAAACATATGCTGTAAGAAATAAGTAGGCTACCACTGCTGACCTCTTTCTGAAAATTCTGTTTAGCAGGCTGTCTGCTTTCAATATTTCATTGGAACAATCATGCTGTCAGTGAAGTCAGAGCTATAAAGAGTAATGAAGCTTTGGGGTCAGTTTAACAGCTAGGGAACTCGGATCTTCAGTGGGATCCTGCTGCCTGCATATAGTGATATGGTAATTTATGGTTGTCTGGTATACACCTATTACCAGTGGTTTGGTTTGCCATTTTTGTTTAGCTTGCTTAATATGGTGCGAGGACATAGATGCTTTCAGCTGCCATTGCCCTCTGCTGGGATTTTGTTTTGTCTCTGCGCCTTTAAGGAGGAATGTATATTTGGGAGGAACACGCTAACAAACGCATGGTGCTGCTGTAAGACCACAATAGACAAAAAGTACATATTACAGCGCACACAAGAAAGCTGTATAAAAGCATCTAAACATATATAGCAAAAAATGCAACAATATGGGGGTTTGGTCACACTAAATGGCCATGAAGTGCTTAAGCCCACTGACTGTACCCCAATTGTCCAGTGGGTTCCTACACTAACCTTGGAGTGAATGATCCTATCTCTTAAACCATGGAAGCAAACAAGACTCATACTATGGATCAGGTGGGGCTTAAGCACTTCATGGCCATTTAGTGTGACCAAACCCCCATTTTTTTGCATTTCTTGCTATATATGTTTAAATGCTTTTAAACAGCTTTGCAGGAGTAAGTGTCACGTGTGCGCTGTAATATGTCCTTTTGTCTATTGTGGTCTTACAGCAGCACCATGCGTTTGTTAGGGTGTTCCCCCCCAAATATATATTTTTTGTATGTTGTGGGCCTGACCAGACCTTTTGGGCTGGTGAACCCCATCCTCCCTCATTACCTCCAATCAGTGTCCACCTGATCCACGGGATGAGTCCTCTGATCTCTCATAAAGAGAAACGTTTGCTTCCATGGTTTAAGAGATAGGATCAGTCAATCTAAGGTTAGTGTAGGAACCCACTGGAAAATCAGGGTACTTTGAAGCAGTCAGTCGGCTTAAGCACTTCATGGCCATTTAGTGTGACCAAACCCCCATATTGTACTTTTTTGTTTAAGGAGGTATGGTCTCCCTCCAGGCATACATGCCCTCAATTTATCCATTGCTCTATATGCTCCAACATGGAGATGCTCATAGTACAGAGGGATCTTGACAAGGCAGTGCGGCTTCCACGCGTATTTTGCAAATGTTGTGCAACTAAAACCTCTGTCTTTAATGCAAATTATTAGACCGTGTAATCTGTTTTTTTTTTTTTTTTAATGGCTATCTGGTAAGGGCTCATGTACACAGGACGTTTTAAAGACACCAGCTCTACAGCCGTGCTAAAAATGCTCGTGTTCTTCACATTTAGCCGCGTTTTTACATTAGCATTTTCGGACGTTATTCATTAAAAACACTACCTAGAATGTAAAAGCGCCTAAAAATGTCAAATGCAGCTTGACGTGTTTTTGGCGTTTTTACAGATCCTGGACGCACAGGCTGTCGTCTTTTTTCTACTGCCCCTAAACGCTTATGCCTCCAAACACCTCTGACAGTTTATGTATGCATGGACACATAGGCTAACATGGTGGGGCTTTTAGAGGCAGTTAAAAAAAAAAAACTAAAATGCCCCTAGCAGGAGCTGTCAAAGTGTCCTGTGTGCATGAGCACTAAGCGTGCTGGTAAATGCATTTAGTTTTGTTCACCGAGACCATTATTCAATCTTATGGTCTTAAGAAAGTGGTTGACATCCTTTTGCGTCAAGGCATGTTCTATTAGGTCTGTCAGTGCCTTAAGGCCACTTTCACACTGAGCAGTTTTTCAGGCGCTTTTGCGCTTTGTAAAGCGCCTGAATAACATGTCCTAATGCACCCCAGTGTAATAGCCAGAATGCTTTCACACTGAGGCGGTATGCTTGCAGGACGTTAGGAAAAGTCCAGCGCCGCTGAAACCAGCGAGGCTTTACCCCTTCCATCTCCCGCGCAAAATACCCTTAGGGCATCAGGCTACTGTTTCTCTGATTTGCAAGGCTGCAACCTGGTCTTCAGCTCACATTTTAAGTTCAAGTTCAACCAGGTGGATGTTCAGGCCTTTGAGCCTGCAGGCAAATCCCCATTTCTGTTTTTTATAGTGGGCCAGTTAAGACTTTGTTTGCGGTGTTGTCCACCTCTCAGTGAAAATGTCCTGTGTTCCTCAATGGAAGGGAATGAAAACAAGATGTTTGTACTCGCCATAAAACCATTTTCTTGGAATCCATTGAGCAACAAGGGTGTCGACCCTCTGCATTTATGATCATGCTCTTTGTAATGCTTGCTACAAACTAATAAAAAAATGGCAGCAGGAGGGGCAATGCTTTTTTTTTTTGTTTGCCAGTAACTGATTCTCCTGTGGGCAGTAGTATAACTCAAAAACTTTTTATGTCCCTCAAAAGACCCCAAGAAAAGGAAACATTTTCCAGCAGACACATTCCAAAACATTGTGGAAAGCCTCCCAAACAGAGTGGGGGTCTATTCTTAACCTAAGTACCTTCTATTGCTCTCAGCCTTCTCCAATCCAATCTGCTCTAATCCAAATTCCTGTAAGAGGATAGCTACATTCATTCTCCATAGTTCCCCTGTATGTGCAAATGTAGCCACCCCCTCATGCTGGCTCCTGAGAAGGACTGTGGACTATGGGATTTGTAGTGTGCATAGAGTAGTGCATGCCACCAGAACTAGTGTGCACTGCTTTTTCAACAAAAATTTCACAAACTACTTGTACTTTCAGAAATTAAATTTACTATTTGAGACATTCAAATGCATGCTTTATAGGCATATTCTCGTTTAGAGAAATCCTGATATGCAAATGGTTTAAAGTAAACCTAAAGGCAGGGTTCGAATCTTGGCCGGTTCCTGCAATTCCAACAGTGTATGGGCAGGCTGAATGTACCAAGCTGTTCGATCCCCCGCCATGAGAAGACCATGGGTCTGCAGGAGGGATTCCCGCATCAGCATGCTTTGTGTTGATAGGGGAATCAAGCAAACTTATTTCCTGCAACCCGTGGTTGCAAGAAAGAAATTTGCTTCATGTATGACCGGCCTAAGCAAGCTAAAATTTGAATGTCTTGAGTTTAGGCTTTTTGTGCAGATTTACAGCTGAGTGCATGCTTTGAGGGCTGGTTCACACTGGTGCGATGCGGGATCCCTGCAAATCCGCTGCGGGTTCCCGCATCGCACCCGACTCGTAGGCAGTTTACACTGCCATATGCAAACTGCGGGGAGTGTCAATAGAAAGCTAATAACACCCCCAAATCAGTTTGCATATCGCAGCGCAAACTACAAACTTGGACAGGAATCAGATCGCATGGGTGTGAACACCCATGCGATCCGATTCTGCTGCGGACCAAAAAAGGGTCCTGGGCAAGTTTAGTGCGAATGCGATGCAAATTCAGCCATACGATCTGTATGGCTGAATTTGCATCGCACGAGATTCACACTGCAGTGCGGTGAGAATCACATCCGATCTCCGGGATCGCAGCAGTGTGAACCGGCCCTAAGACCTGAATGATCAATCGCATTTAGCTCCCGTTCCCACCAGTGCGACTTGTCATGCGATTTGACAGTTTAAAGTCGCATGACAAATCACACCCTATTATTGCCTATGGAACCGGTCAAATGAGTGCGACTCAGACTTGCACCGATTTGAAAAAAGTTCCTGCATTGTTTTTGGCGATTTCAAGTGCGACTTGCATAGACATCTGTGCATAAAGTTGCACAGATGTCAGCAAGCCCCATGCGCGATTTCAAAGTTGCATTCAGTATTAACGGGGTGTTAAGCTGGCTATACATGTAACAATCTGCATGTACATTCTCCTTTAGATTAGCTAGAACTTCTGTAGAGCGTGGGCTCACCTGGTTTGATATACAGGCAGTCAATGAGTTACAAACATCCAACTCATACTTCTAAACGGAGGGAGACAACAGGAAGTGCGAGGAAATCTACCTCTAGGAAGAGACATTCACTCCTGTAAGAATTACCATGGGAAAAAGGTGTCTCTACTGAAGATTTATCACCAATCCTTGTTTCCATGACAACCCAAAATTTTCTAAATCCAATCGTCACAGGGAGAGAAAGTGAAATCTTCTGAACAGGGGCACAGACAGCAAAACAAACATTAAAAGGGTGTTAACCCTTCCCTGTGTTATCCATAGAACAAACCTACAGATCCTATCTTGTTTGTAACCCAGGGACTGCCTGTAAATTGAATCATTTCATTGAGTAGACTCTAGTGCTATATAGTTGTTCATAAATTTGAAGGAAATCATAGATGATACACACCCAAACTTTTTATGATAAAGCCAGCTCAAATCTTAAAGTGGTTGTGTAAAGGTTCAGTTTTTTTTCTTTTAAACAAAAATGTCATACTTACCTCCTCTGTGCAAGGGTTTTGCACAGAGTGGCCCCAATCCTCCTCTTCTGGGGTCCCACAGCGGCGTTCCTGGCTCCTCCCCACATCGAGTTCCCCTTCGGAGAAGCGCTTTGCCTCGGGGCACCCCCGCGGGCATGCTCCCGTGTCCTGCTGCTGCATCTACTGACATAGACAGCAGGACACCCCCCTTCCTGGTCATTGGATTTGATTGACAGCAACGAGAGCCAATGGCTGTGCTGCTATCAATATATCCAATCAGGACCCGAGACACCAGCTGGAGTGGGTGTGCCCATCCCCGGTGCAGGAAAGATTGGGCTCAGGTAATTATTAGGGGGGCTCTGGTGCACTGCAAGAGGTTTTTCACCTTAGATGCATAGAATGCATTAAGGTAAAAACCTAGAGATTGTACAAGCACTTTAATTACCGTGGACTGGATGCCTCTTATTAGAAAAGCATCTCCAGGTAAAATATATACAATTTGCTAACAGTGTGTTTGATTCAGACAACAGCTCTACAGTTGATGGGTCGGAACTTTTTACAGTAAGGCCCCTTTCGCACTGGGACCGCCCGAGCATCAGCGGTAAACTGCTGCTAATTTAGCGGTGCTCTATTGCTGTAATAGTGGTGCTTTGGCGCCGCTATTCGGGCAGTAGCGGGGCACTTTTAACCCCCTAAGAAGGGGTTCCAATGGCAGGGGTGGTGGAGGAGCGGGGTATACCCCGCTCCATCACCGCCCCAAAAATGATGCTTGCAGGAGTTTGTTTTTTCTCCTGCTAGCGGACTGCCCCGAGCCGTCCTAGAGTGAAAAGACACACTAGGTTTAATGGAGAGTCGCTTTACAGGCACTATTTTTAGTTAAATAGCGCCTGCAAAGCACCCCAGTGTGAAAGGGGCCTTATAGAAAAAATAAAACATTCAAATATTTCTTCTAAATCTATAAACTTCTTTAGAAAACATAAACCACCAGTTATTATATAAACAAAAAAAATCCAGAGGCATTCCATCTATATATCACAAATAATGTATTGTCATGTATATAATAATGCACCAATAACCACCTTGCATGTGAGAGATCTCGTACATGGTTTCTTCGTCTCTGGATCTAATACTCCGCAGTGCTTATTTGGGTCGAATTCTCTTTCTAGAAGACAGGTACGGTTTAATTTACTAACAGTAAAATCACAAAAGTTGATCAATTAATAAAACAGCAAAGAATAAGCATTGCTCCAGCCCAAACTTTTTATAAGCTTTAGCTACACTGAGAACCTCTGTTGTGTTTTTACTCCTGTCTACATCCCCAGTTATCTCATATGATTGGTGTCATAGGATAGATTTAGAGGGAAACTTTTGACAGGGATGCAGACAGTTTCTTTTCAACTGATTGTGTTAAGTAAAATCACAGAAATAAATTATATAGCAGAACGGCACTGCTTGGCTGGCAACAATGGGATGATGAATGTGTATGGAGGAGCATATAAAGTTGTCCATACACTGAATGAAAATGGTCATAGACATCTGGGTGGTCAGAATTGCAGATGCAGTGGGGTTGATTTACTTCCTCTACATACCCCTGTAAATTAGAAGCATAATGGGCTACTATGCATCGCATAGTAGCCCATTATGTGCCACTTACCTGCAAACAAAGCCTGCGATGTCCCCTGTGCAGGCAGGGCCCATCTTCAGCCCCTCTTCCTTCCGGGGGCGCGACTCCGGCTCTGACTGGCTGGAGTCGCGTGACGTCACTCCCCGCACGCGCGCGGGAGCCACCAGTCACGGCACAGTCTCAGTGGAGAAATGGCACGGAGGCCGTTTCTTCACTGCGCATGTGGCGAAATGACATCGGCACATGCAGAACACTGCATATCTCCTGAACCGTACAGGTTTGGGAGATATGCAGGGCACCTACAGGTAAGCCTTATTCTAGACTTACCTGTAGGTTAAAGTGGTTGTCACAGGTTGACACCCACTTTAACACGGAGAGTGCAAAATCTGGTGCAGCTCTGCATAGAAACCAATCAGCTTCCAGGTTTTCTTGCCAAAGCTTAAAGGGGTTGTAAACCCTCGCTGTTTTTCACCTTAATGCATTCTATGCATTAAGGTGAAAAACCTTTTCTACTACATCAGCCCCCCAGAGCCCGTTTTACTTACCTGACGCCGATCGTTCCCGCGCCGGGGATGAGCCTAGCAACTTCAGCCGCTGACTCGCGTCTAGTGGTTTTGCCGGGTACCCCTCACATATGTTAGTAGATGTTAGAGCTGCACGATTAATCGTTAAAAAATCATTATCGCAATTCAACCCCGCTCACGATCTTAATACAGCATTTCCCCGATTCATGTTAAACAAGTGCAGAGGCATTTTCTGCTCACTCACAGCTGTCAAAAGGATAAAAAAAAAACTCAGCCGGCAAATGTTTATCCACATCAATAAAGAGAAACAATGTATCTCTCGGGTCTTTTATATCAAAGAGATGAACTCCGGTCTGTAAATGAGGGCAGTTTAACCACTTAAAGACTAAACCTTTTTTGACACTCGTTGCTTACAAGTTAAAATCTGTAAATTTTGCTAGAAAATTACTTAGAACCCCCAAACATTATATTTTTTAACAAAGACCCTAGAGAATAAAATGGAGATCTTTGCAATATTTTATGTCACACTGTATTTGCGCAGAGGTCTTTCAAAAGCAATTTTTTAGGAAATAATACACTGCAATGAATTAAAAGAAAAACTAAACAGTAAAGTTAGCCCAATTTTTTTGAATAATGTGAACAATGACGTTATGCCAAGAATCGTGAGAGAATTGGGATCTCTATTCTAAGCAAAAGAAAAATTGTGATTCTCATTTTATCCAGAATCGTGCAGCTCTACTCTGTCATAGAATATGTAAACACAACATTTCATATTCCTGATATGTGCCTGCTGTACCATGTATGAAAAAAAGGGATTTTATTAAAACTTACCGTAAAATCCTTTTCTCCGAGTTCACTGACAGACGCAGCTCTTCATGACTTTGTGGGGTTTTATGTTCGTCTTACCAGGAGACGTGCTAAGACCTATTTTACTCTTAGTGTTAAAAAGAAAACGAATCTTATCTCTAGGGTTAAGAGAGTGCTAAGAACCGTATTGCAGTAACAAGTGTAATAAGTTTTTTTAACCCGATTGAAATGACAAATCAAAAAGAAAATTAAGTAACGTCACATAATAAAGGATTTTTTAACGAAAACTTTCTGGAGACGCGTTTATGTCACACTGTATTTTATAACGTTTCTAGA
>BLSH010295455.1:215980-226844 GCA_018402905.1 Glandirana rugosa
CCCAGAGTCGCCCTGCCGAACGAATCGGGAAGGGGACCAAAATGGGGGATCTCGTCCCGGGCCACCCGCACGGAACGGGTAAGATGCGGCGGGTCCCTGTGTTGGGGCCGGCTTCGCATCATGTTGGCCAGGTCGGGGAAAGTACAGAGCACTAAGACTCTCGATGCCCCGACCGGCTTCTTGATAGCAGATCATCTTGATTGCAGAAAAAAGAAAATAAAAAAGAAAATGGTCACAATAGGACCGCAGTTCCCTATGGGGAAGCCAGGTCAACTCCTTGCAAACTAGGCATTGAAACTGGAGAGCTCCTCTGGGAGGGGGGTTTTAATGTAGGAAAAGAGGACGGCCCCCAGGGGAGGGGCCAGCTGAATTCTTTTCCCTGCCTAGTTAACTCCTGGTAAGACGAACATAAAACCCCACAAAGTCATGAAGAGCTGCGTCTGTCAGTGAACGTAGGAGAAAGTATCCTGTTCTCTTTGTATTCCTTCCTTTGTGTGAAACCTCTGGTGTTCCTGACAGTCCCCCTGCTTTCCTACTAAAAACTGGCCACACTAAGCAGGAGAGCACACCGTGGTCAGTTCCCTAGCTATGCTAGGAACTCAGCCTGCTCTCCTCCAATAATTAGAACTTGTCCTGACACGTCCCCCTCCCCCCACCCCTGCACAGCCTTTCACTGGAAAGATCAGTGTAATGCTGTTTCTCCTTCCCCAGCGCTTATGCAGCTAAAAACAGGAATGTGATCAATTCTATAAAAAAAAATGGGGGGGGAGGTATTTATAATATTTTTTTATATCTATATACAAATGTTTTGCCTTTCATCACTACTTTAAATTGAATACACGTTTTACAAGACAGGGTTTACAATCACTTTAACTTTATGACAACGAAGGGAAAGATTATTTAAACTGTTCTCACAGAGTGATTGGAACATGCAATTTGGTTTTAGACTGTATGTCTGGTCAAAAAAAAAAAAAAAACAAATAATTATATATATATATATATATATATATATATATATATATATACACACACACATATACATATATAAATAAGGTATTCATCTATGCCAGTGGTTCTCAACTCCTGTCCTCGGGACCCACTAACAGGCAAGGTTTGCAGGATAACTGAAATACATCACAGGCGATATAATTTGCTGCTCAGTGATTGCAGTATTCTAGTCTGCATCTCCCCAAGGTAATACGTAACGTAGCCTGTTTGTAGGTCCTTAGGACAGGAGTTGAGAACCACAGATCTATGCACTATATGCACTTCCCCTATGTTCTGTCTCTTTAAAAATAATAAAGATACAGAAAAATGCCTCCCTGAAATCTGTGAGCTCCCAACTTCCTGTTACAGGTGACAACTCTGCCCCTGCTGATCTGAAATTGAAACCAGTGCTGTCAGCCCTGCCCTGAGTTATAGAGGTGAGGAGAGGAGGAAGTGTTCTGTAGTCCAGCATGGGTGAACTGGGCAGTGCTGACCACACTTAATGTGATTTCAATGCAGCAGAGGCACTGTGGTTTGCCTTTTTTTTTTACATTTTGCTCAGACACACTATAAAGACTGAACTTTGTTAACATAAGCTGCTGGTGATCCATGAAGTCTGCCAACACTTTGTATTTGCAAGTCAAACTACACTGTGGCATTTCTCCACAATCTCAGGTTAGCTTATCACAAATTCAGCCAGTTATAAAATGTTGTGCAATTTTCTCATCTCATATAAAAACCGTGTTGTTTTTCCCAAACTGATCACAAAATATATATATATAATAAAACAAGACACTTACCAGAAAGTCTCTTGTAAGGCTTATTACTGTTTTTGGTACCATTTTGATGCTTTTTATCTAGAGTATTGAGTCCCTTCCCGTTCAGTATCTTTTCAGGTGAAGGTGGCACAGATTTCGGTAGCACAGACTGTTTGGTGAGGGAGGACGTTGAAGAAGTTGCTGTGGTGGCTGAATTCATTTTAACATTGGCACCATCTGTTTTCACAAGATTTGGGATTTTCTCGAGGCTCACAACAGGAACAGGGCCACTGGAAAACAGAATTGTTATGTTACTTAGAGGTGACCACAAAGCATTAAAATAATGCCTGAGCCTATGAGAAAAGGCACCGCAAACACACTTTGTGGCAAGACGTGAACCAGAACTGATATCAGTCAAACATGACGGTTTCTTGCTGTAAAGAATGTATCATTTTTTATCAAAACACCACAGGTTTCTATGGTTCAGAGAAGTCATCAGGATAACAAAACTTGTGGTCATACAGGAACTCAAGTGAAAAGTCAGTTGGGCTTCATAGCAGTTGAAGCATACACAACATACAGGTGTTGGCAAAACGCACTCTTTAAAACCACAGATTGAGAAAAAAAAAAAAAAGAACGACAGATAATATTCATGGACAAGAAAGGAAACGTGGCTCAAAGAAATCTACAAATGTATTATAACAGCAAAAGGCATTAAAAAAATGTCATCAGACCCACTTAACATGTAACTAAATTAAAACTTCAAGTGGCCCCTTTAAGAATTAAAAGTCAGCAGCTACACATACTGTAGCTGCTGACTTTTTTTTTCAAATATGAAGTTTATTGATATCCAGGGAGGGCAAGACAGTACATCACAAGTAAAGATACTCCGAAAACATAAAGTCAACCATAGTTACAAAGCAAGTACTAAGTTCAGTCTATCATCCCATAACTATGTTTGGGTGTAAGAAAAAGAGAGAACATAACATTAAATATGCTCGTCTGGCCGCGAGCCCCTCTCTCAAAATGGGGCGTCCCCGGTCCGAGACATCTGCCAAGCCCCCACCCGCTCCTAGTTTCCTTATTCTGGGGTTAGGAAAACACAAAAAAGAAAAACCCAAGTAGGGAAAGGGGGGGGGGGGGAGAGGGTATAGTGGGGAGGAGGGGAGAAACTGGGACAGAAAAGAAAGAGGGGGTAGAGTAGGAGAAGGAGGAGGGGGGGGGGGGCTGCGGGAGGGAAGTTATGGAGGAGGGGGGGGAAGGGAATAGTGGACAGAGGAAGGGGTCCAGGGCCCCTGGGGAGTGAGGGCCCGCGCCACCGAGGGCATAAGAACCTCACTATGGGGCAGTGGAGCCAATAAGGGCCTTACCATCATCCGACAAGAGGAACATATGCCACATTCCCCATGTCTTGCTATAGAGCTGTCACTTACGTTGTGAAGTGAGAACCAGGTCTTCCATCTTATGGATTTCTTCCACTTTGTGCATCCACCCTGCGATGGATGGGGGGTACCCTTGTTTCCAATGAAGCGGAATAAAAGCCTTAGCTGCATTCAAAAGGTGTCTTAGGATGGATTCTTTGTAGACTAGGGGATATGTCTGAGATACGGAGAAGGTAGAAGGTGGGGTCCCAAGGTATCTGGTATTCTGTGAATCTCTGGGCCAGGGTATGAATTGTCGTCCAGAAAGATGTCAGTTTGGGGCAGGTCCAGAATATATTAGTGATCCCTTGTCCTCCTGGCATCGCCAGGATAGGTAAGAGGTGAAGGGGAAGAACTTATGAAGCCTGACCTGTGTGTAATACCACCTGGTCAGAAGTTTGAAATTTGTTTCCTGTACCTTCGTGCATATTGAGGACTTAAGTGAGAATTGGATAGCGTTTTGTATTTGGGCCGCTGTAAGGGTGCGGGAGAGGCCCGCTTCCCACTTGGCTATGCTGAGTAGGTGTGGTTGTTCGGGTGGGGTATTCAACAGAGAATAGGCCTTAGAAAGGGTTCTCGGGAGGGCGTCTGTGTCTGCACAATATTCTTCGAATGTCGTATAAACTCGTTTGAAGCCTGTGGGGTTTGGGAGCGAATGAAGGAAGTGGTGCAATCGGATGGCTGGCCAGAACGGTAGACGGAAAGGTCCGGAGGCGTCTGTCAGTTCCGCAACAGTGGGCAGGTGGTCCGACAGTATAAAGTCCATCGCCTGGGTGCGACCGGCGAGTTGTAGTGTTTGATAAGCTTGAGCGTTGAGGCCCGGCCTTAGCTGCTGACTTTTAACATTAGGACACCTACCTGTCCTGGAGTCCAGCGATGCCGGCACCGCCACCGATCTTCGGATCGGTTGGACGAGTGCTGCTGCCACCATTGAGCCTAAGGGAACCCGGAAGTGTAGCCTTTCGGCTTCACGGATGGGTCCCTACTGCGCATGCGCGAGCCACTGCTGAGCTCTCTCATTGGCCCGGCAGCGGGGGAGGAGGAAGGAGAAGGCTGCTGATGTCAGCAGCCGAAGCCTGGGCTCCCGGATGTGGGGGAAAGGACACTTGTCAAAGACAGGTGTCCTCTCCCCTCTCCCCCCCCGAAAGGTGCCAAATGTGACACCTGAGTGGGGGAGGAATCCGACCAGAGGAAGTTACACTTTTGGGTGGAACTCCACTTTAAGGACCGAGCCTCTTTTTGACACTTATTGTTTACAAGTTAAAATCATTTTTTTTCTAGAAAATTACTTAGAACCCCCAAACATTATATATATTTTTTTCAGACACCCTAGAGAATAAAATGGTGGTCGTTGCAATACTTTATGTCACATCATATTTGCGCAGTGGTTTTACAAGTGCAATTTTTTTGAAAAAAAAAATTAAAACGGTAAAGTTAGCCTAATTTTTTTCTATATTGTGAAAGATAATGTTACGCCGAGTAAATTGATACCCAACATGTCATGCTTCCCGCTCGTGGAATGGTTACCAGTTTAGAGTTACAGAGGAGGTCCTTTGCTAGAATTTTTGCTCTCGCTCTAACAATCGCGGCGATACCTCACGTGTGGTTTGAACACTGGTTACATATGTGGGTGCGACTTATGTATGCATTTGCTTCTGCACGCGAGCTCGGCGTGACGGGGCGCTTTAAATTTTTTTTTCTTTCTTATTTATTTTACTTTTTATTTTTACACTGTCCTTTAAAAAAAAACAAAAAAAACCTTTGGGTCACTTTTATTCCTATTACAAGGAATGTAAACATCAAAAAGACCTCAGATCTCATATTTACACTAAAATGCAATAAAAAAAAAAAAAAAAAAAAAAGCATTGGGCGAAAGTGACGCTTGACGTCGCTTTCGCCCTTCAATGCCATGGGCACCATCTTGTCCTCACTTGGCATCCAGCCAGTAAGGGGAGCGGACCCGATCGTCTTCGCAGCCACCGACGGATCAGGCAAGTGGCGGAGACGACCAGAAAGTGGTGGGGGCTCATGTATCTCTCCCGCCCCCCCCCCCAATAAAACGGATCTCACGTCAAACCCACCAGAGAGACCACTTTGATATGAAAGCGGATCGCCTGCGGTAAAAAATGATACCAGGGTTATGGTAGCTCTCTGCTACCATAACAATGGTATTCCACGGCAATGACGGCGGGCTGTTCGTAAATGGTTAAAAGCATTGAGCGGAAGTGACGTTTGACGTTGCTTCCGCCATCCAATATTATGGAGCCGAGTGGGGTCCATCTTTCCCTCACTCGACTCCAGGCCTGTCAGGGGAAAGGACGCAATCTCCTCCGCCGCTACCAACAGCCCTGGTAACCGGCGGAGATGACTGCTGCGTGGCGGGAGGGGGTCCCCTCTCCTGCCCAATAAAAGTGATCTTGAGGTGAAATCGGCCACAGAGACCACTTTTAGTCTTAAAGAGGACCACCTGCCATTGCTGAAAATACCAGGGTTATGGTAGCTAGCTGCTGCCATAACAACGGTATTTAGTGCCAAAGTACCGACGTACAATGACGGCGGTTTGTGGTAAGTGGGTAATGTTGTCACCAAAAGTGAAATTGAAAGCAAATCCTAAATTGTGAGTTGTCACCAGAACAGGAATAGAAGGGAAATCTTCCAATGGGAACATTAGTACTGGTGACCCCCCCGCCCCCTGTGACAAGGGATTCCTTCACTTTGGAAGTATTTCCTCACACATCCTGCTGTGACTATGGGACAGGAAGTGAATGGTAATCTCCCCGATGGCACAAGGGGGAAACCTTAAAGAATGGTTATAAAATAAAAAATGTCTGTATTTCTACTTTAATGTTGGAAAAAGGTACATCATCTAATGAGTCTTCTCATCTGCTTGAATGGACCTCACTAATTAAAGGAGGTCTATATGCAGTGTTCTAAGTGGCACCGCTCCCACTGGCTGTACACTCCAAATCCATGGTTCTCAGCAGCTCTAAGCGTAATGTCAATCATATAGGAAGCAAGAGGGAAGAGCCATAGTGCAAATCGCTATTAAAAGGTATTTATATGGATGGACTATTGTCTTTTTTCAGCCTTACCTACTGTGTAACTATATGTATTTCCATATAAAAATCCACTCACATTTTAGAAGTAAAAAAAAAAAACCTGGCATTTCACAATACAATTCTCGGCATACACAGCTCCACCTAGTCCCAGTGCGATTACGTCACCGCCCACCTCACACATAGCGCCCAATGTGCTTTCTCAAAGGTTCAGGCGCTACGCATGAGGTGGGCATTGCTGTGAAATGCTCATTTTTTACTTCTGAAATGTGAGTGGATTTTTATATGGAAATAAATACTTTTTATTAGCAATTTGCACTATGGTTCTTTCCTCTTGCGCCTATATGATTGACATCACACTGAGAGCTGCTGAGAGCCATGGATTTGGAGTGTATAGCCAGTGGGAGCGGTGCCACTTATAACACAGTATAGCGCATATAGACCTGTTTTAATTCATGAGGACTATGGAAGCAGGTGAGAAGACACCAATAGGAGGAGTGAAGGGCACTGTGGTGATCAGAGGCAATTACTGAAGAGTTTTTGGCGCATGGGACTGCACTTTTTTCATTTTATTATTTATAGATGATTTTTACACGGTTTTTAAAATATTTATTCATACACTATTTTAGGAGAGCGCTTTTTGTGACTATATACATGTACTGCATTTTATACAGGTGGTTGGATGCATAGAGGTGCTAGCTGCTTCCTATAGTATGGAAGTATAGGGTGGGATGAATTCCCCAGTTTTGGATCCGGATTTTATGACCTACCGGAACACCGATTATCCAGCTGGGTGCTGGCCTTTTAAGAGAGTCAGGACCAGGGTTCTGTGTCACACACTGGGAGACGGCTTCAGATAGGGAGACAGGCAGTCTCTAGGGGCCTAAGGCTGCAGGAGGCAGTCTAGGCGACCACATTTGCAAGGAGGCAGGTGTGCTGCAGCAAATTGCTTACCAGCCAGGAGGGCTGAATACAGTGATAAGCCAGGAGGGTTAGGATATCGCTATAGCCAGGAGGGCTACTGATCGCTTAGGAGCCAGGAAGCTGAGTCTATGATTTCTGGATGTTGATGTCGGTGACAACCCCCTGCGAGGGAAACACTTTAATGATTGTTTTGAACTTTATTTTAATAAACATGGGCTATCACGCCCTCAAACAGAGATCCTGGCTGGCGTGAACTCACTATAAATGCATCTACCACAAGAGCTAAACACCCCTATGCCAATACTCACACACATACATATATATATATATATATATACATATATATATAGCAAAAGTAGAGGATGTAGGGCTAAGCAACAAGGAACCACTAATACAAAGTTATGCAGAAAACATTTCCTGCATAACCTGGTACTTTTAGTGGTTTCCTGTTTTTATATATATATATATATATATATATATATATATATATATATATATATATATATATGGCCTTTAATAATTGAAATATTTATCTATATGAATAGACCCTAAGTGGCTATTTCGTGCCAATTCAGAGTCATTATTCTGTTTGATGGTTTCGTGGCTCTGATGTCCGTCCTTGTGCCCTACCCTCTGAGCCAATGTTTGGATACCCCAAACCTGTTGCATCCATGTGAGCACAATGTCTGATACAGATGTCTGATTGTATTGTGTATATTATATATGCTATTCTTAATAAAACAATTTATTATAGTGCAACTACCCTCTCCCTACTGGGTCCTAAAGAAGCCAACAAGCCCTGAGGAGCACTCTTGTAGTTCATTCACAAGCCCTGCAGATGTCAAACTGACAGCCAGTATGAAGCTGCAAGCCCTGCAGAAGCCTGACCATTGCACTCATGATCCACTAATCCTGCTTTCCATGCTCCTGCAGAAAAAAATAAATTCACTTTTTTTTTTTGCATAATTATATCCATTCATTATTTTTTCTGTAATAGTGAACTTATCTTTTTATATCCCTTTAAGAGTATGATGGAACATCATTTTTTCAAGAGCTGTGAAGGAGCTTCAGCCGATGATATCAGTGCTTACAACAAAGATGCCTAGGGATATGTGAAATACAAGCTCATGCTTGCTGAGGTATCAGTGAACATGACGTTTTGACAAGCAGCACTCTTTCCTTGCTGCTCTCAGACCTGCGTTTGAATTCTAAGTGTCACTAAAAGCAAACATTTTTTTTCATTTTGGATAGAGTAGGGGAGGGTTATGACCCCTGTCTTTTTTTTTTGCCCATCTGTATCTCATAGTGGAGATTTCCCTTTGTGTCCCGTAGCCAAAACTGGATGCGACAGGAAATCCCTCTAAACTGAGGAAATCCCCATTGGAAGATATCTCCTCTATTCCTGTTCTGATGCCAACCCAAAATGTGGGATTTTCTTTCACTTTTGATAATGGTAAACAGGACATACAGAGAGGGTGAATCTCCCTAACGGGGCACAGACAGCAAAAAGTTCTAATCCTTCACCACTCAATCCAAAAAAAAAAAAAAAAATGTGCCATTAAAGTGTTACTAAACCCACAACAGTAAAATCAGTCTGTATATGCAGTAAATCAAGCTTGCTTTACTCACTGTGGAACCTAAGAGGTTAAGCCTGCACATTGTGTAAAAAGGCTGTTTGATCTTATCATCTCTGACCCTCCCCTTCTATTAGCGTCCCCAATACATCTCCTGATAAGACAGAGCCTTTGGAGTCACTCTGCACATGCTCTGTTTGGTGTGTATTGCTAGCTTTCTTTTTTCTTGGGAGGATGCATGTGATCTGCACAGGGCCAATCAGCACTGTCCAGACAGAGAGTCAGGGGTCTTGCAGCCTCATAGGACAGTCAGAGTAGAATGAAAACTCCTCCTACAAGCTTTAACCAGACACTGACAGAAGTCATAAGACTGCTATATACTGCTGATGAGAAAAGGTATTTAGCAGTTTATATTTACTAAAATAATTGCATTTCTTGTGTACTGTAGAGACCAGATATAGTGAATGCAGGGTCCTGGGTTTAGCAACACTTTACATGTTTACATTCTTCTTTCGTCTATGTGGGGGTTCCTTTTGGTGTACCAGGTTTCTCTCTCAATCCAATGAAATTATTTTCTTTATAATTGCTCTACTATACAAAGCTGACCATATACTGTACAAATTTCAGGCCGTTCTTAACCACTTACCGACCGCCGGACACCCAAAGACATCCTTGTCTTTAAGTGGTGATATCTGAGTGATGCTGGCACCTATATGCATCATTCGGATATTTTAATCCGCCGGCGATTCTCTGCACCATAAGAATGATCATAGCGGCAGTTCAGCCGCTTGATCGCTCTTATCGGCAATGGGAGGGGACGCCCCGCCCCCTCCCGCCGCCCTCCGGTGCTTCTCCCGGGCCGCCCGTGCCATCGGCAGCCCGGAGAACAGATCCGTCGCCGGCGGAAGTTGAGCGTAGAGATGACGGATGACCAGATGGTCACTGGTCATCTCTATGTGCCTCGGAGGACCGGGCGCGACGTATGACGTTACGTTCCAGTCACGTGATGTAAACAATGCATGGGGAGTCGGCTGAAAAGAACGAGGTCACTGTTTTTTTTTTTTCTGATCTCAGTCTTTCCAGCCTAGAGGAGAGATGTGGGGTCTTATTGACCCCATATCTCTCCATAAAGAGTACTTGTCACGCAATATTCCTATTACAGGGGATGTTGACATTCCTTGTAATAGGAATAAAAGTGATCAAAAAAAATTTAAAGAGAAAGTGTAAAAATAAAAAAATAAAGGTAAAATAAATAAAAAAAAAAAATTTAAAGCACCCTGTCCCCGCGAGCACGAGCACAGAAGCGAACGCACACCCAAGTCACGCCCGCATATGTAAACGGTGTTCAAATCACACATGTGAGGTATCGCCTCGTGCGTTAGAGCGAGAGCAATAATTCTAGCACTAGATCTCCTCTGTAACTCTAAACATGTAAACAGTAAAAAAATTGAAAGCGTCGCCTATGGAGATTTTTAAGTACCAAAGTTTGGCGCCATTTCACGAGTGGGTGCAATTTTAAAGTGTGACATGTTAGGTATCTATTTACTCGGCAAAACATCATCTTTCACAATATACCAAAAAATTGGGCTAACTTTACTGTTCTGTTTTGTTTTTTTTCATTTATGAAACTTTTTTTCTCCAAAAAAAAAAAGCGTTTGAAAAATTGCTGCGCAAATACTGCTTGACATAAAAAGTTGCAATGGGGGGGCGTGGCTTGGCACGCAGCGCGGATGGCAGCATAGAGAAAGAGCTCTCCCAGCCCTGCGGCTAAATCTTGCTAAAACTGACCTTTGAAGCTCGATATGGGCAAGCCACGCGTCGTTAAAAAGTTTGCGAAAAAAAAAAACCTCTTTTTTTCAAAGTATTTACTTTTTTTTGTTTTGTCTTGTCATTTCAATCGGGTTAAAAAACCATATAACACTTTCTACTACAAAACGGCTCATTTATCTATGGATTGTACAGTGTGAAATTTTAACGTGGGTGAGCACTTTACCGCGGTTTGAAACCATGAATTTTTAGAGGTATCCGCTGCGAAAGTTAAAAAAATGACAAATGTACAAATCTCAATGTCTCCTCTAGATCACGATCTTAATAACGAGAGCGAGATTGCGTGCTCCGCTATGGAGTGTACACACTAAACTTGT
>BLSH010295455.1:231138-241611 GCA_018402905.1 Glandirana rugosa
GATTTTCGATAACCCACTGTATGGAAGCGGGGGGGAAAATTAAAACATTTGAGAAAATCCAACAGGAATTAGCCCCACAGAAACTCCCTTCCTTCTGGACGTACCGCCAACTGCATAGCTTTATACACTCTACCAACGCTAAACAAAGCTTCCAAAGGCCACTGACTCCCCTGGAATCCCTTTGCCTTTTAGCGGACCCAGTGCCAAAAACTACCTCCCTGATGTACGCATGGCTGCTTACAGAAGGGAGCAGCGGACCACTACGCTATAGGGCACTATGGGAGCAGGCTCTGAAGGTCACCTTTACAGACGACCAATGGCAAAGGGCCCTCATCTTTGCACACAAATGCTCCATTGGCACGGGATTTCAGGAGATGTCATACAAACTGCTAACGCAATGGTATGCCACCCCAGTCAAAATCAAAAAATGGTTCCCTATGACATCAGATTTGTGCTGGCGCTGTGGGTCGGGTCAAGGCTCGCTGATACATGTCTGGTGGGAATGCCCTCCCCTAGAACAATTCTGGAGCAAAATACGAAAACTCATTACTAAGATTACAGAAACCACAATCACACTTAACGCTTCTTGCTGTTTGTTACACGTAGCTGACTGCTCAATGAAGAAATATAAGAGATCTCTCACCAGACATTTGTTAAATGCGGCCAAGATCCTCATCCCCAGACACTGGAAATCAACTGTCACCCCCACGGTGTCGGAATGGCTCCTGGCGGTGAATGACATTTACAATTGGGAGGAGACTGTGGCCCTTACTAGAGATTCGATTGAAAAGTTTAATAGGACCTGGACACCCTGGTTAGCTTTTAAATATTCGGATGACTACCCCCACTCAGCTAGGGAGTAGGCTGGCTGGCTACTACAGGCCAATACTGTTTCGCAGACCTCGTACCAAAAAGTTAAACCTGCTGGAACTAATCAGGAGGGAGTGGCTTTAGCCTCGTGGACGACAGACCGGGGTGGATAGATTGCGATCCTTGGGACGCTCACCCCGGTCTCCCTTGCGAAGGCCCTGCTCACGTTTTCCACCCAGGCCATCTCGCCACATTTTCTTTGTATCATCCCTTTTTCTTTTTTTTTTTCTACTCACACTTCTCTGTCATGGAGAGACTTCTCTATAGGTTACTTAAACTGTTCATGGACATCCTACATACTGGTACTATGCTATCAAAAATCAAGACTGAAATATGAAAGGTTGTGAGATGTTTATGCTGGTTCATGTTGTATCTATATAAGCTGGATTTGGAGTCCACCATGTATAATTGTATCTTGCTTTGATGGAACACAATAAAAACTTTTATTGCAAAAAAAAAAAAAAAAAAAAAAGTTGCAATGACCGCCATTTTATTCCCCGTGATCTCTGCTAAAAATATATATATAATGTTTGGATGTTCTGAGTAATTTTCTAGCAAAAAAAATGATGATTGTTACATGTAGGAGAGAAGTGTCAGTGCATGATCCTGCCATCCCCGTTCTTTTTGACAAAAAGTTGATCAATCTCATGACTTTTGACAAAGAAGCCTGCTGAAAATTTTGGGGCATGTTGACAGCTGCTGGAAAATTAGTTCACCAGCAATTTATAGTGTAGATGGAGAAATGGATAGTTTTTTTTCTTTCAACCCACCCCTCAGACTAAAAAAAGACTTTTAATGTATGGCCGCTTAGACTGGTAGAAAAATGAAGAACTGAGAATCTGTGTACTCTGTGAAGAATTATACAATTCATCATTATTAAATATGATAAATAACAGTAAAAATAAACACCAGCTCTGTTCATTTAAAGGAGTTGGTGGGCGAGTGGTCCCATTATTTTACTGTTATGTTCAGGAATCTGAAGGTTGATTGCTTATTATGGGATACGGCACTTTGCACCACATCCCTGTCCTCTACAAAGCCCATACAACTATTTGTTGTTACAAGGAATTTAGAGCAGGCAGTACCCATTACCGGTATGATTAGGTAATCCATCTAATGTTAGGCTCTTCTAAACATACAGTAATATGATCTGGCACAGTAGGAAGTGCCAATTCCCTTATTGACAAATTGGGTTTATATGTATCTGGGCAACCACATCAAGACCAAACAGATAAACATAGATTAAACGATGCCGAAAGGAAGAGACTAGATTATTACATGGGCAATTCCTTTGTTTAATGTAGGAAACAAATTTCAGCAGGGGAACCACCTCTGTACATCAAGGAGACTACAACATTTACATGGGAAACAAGCACTGGGGACATGCATGATGCCTTGCCTTAGGAAAGGACATCCAACTGAAGTCTATTTTTCAAGTGCAATTGAGATGAAGAAAAGAAAGAAACTGTATAATATACATACGATGGATATAAAAAGTCTACACCCCTGTTAAAATATCATGTTTCTGTGATGTAAAAAAAAGACAAATAAATAATTTCAGAACTTTTTCCACCTGCACAACCCCATTGAAAAACAAACTGAAAACTTTTACAGATCTGTACTGGAGAAATATGTAGGATGCCATTGCTAACCTCTTTCTGAAAATGTTACTTACTTGGTAGGCTGCAATCCTTTCTGTGCTACTGACCTGAAACATACACTATATATACCTGATACACACACACAAAAGTATTGGTACGCCTGCCTTTACACGCACATACATTTTAATAGCATCCCAGTCTTTGTCCGTAGGGCTCAATATTGAGTTGGCCCACCCTTTGCAGCTTTAACAGCTTCAACTCTTCTGGAAAGGCTGTCTACAAGGTTTAGGAGTGTGTCTATGGGAATGTTTGACCATTCTTCCAGAGGTGCATTTGTGAGGTCAGGCACTGATGTTGGACAAGGCGGCCTTGCTCACAATCTCTGGTCTAATTCATCCCAAAGGTGTTCTTTTGGGTTGAGGTCAGGACTCGGTGCAGGCCAGTCAAGTTCCTCCACCCCAAACTTGCTCATCCATATCTTTATGGACCTCGCGTTGTGCACTGTTCAAAATCACTTGGTAACGGGGGGATTATGGTGTAGGGTTGTTTTTCAGGGGTTGGGCTTGGCCGCTTAGTTCCAGTGAGGGGAACTCTTAAAGAGTCAGCATACAAAGACCAATTTTCAACAATTTCATGCTCCCAACTTTGTGGAAACAGTTTGGGGATGGCCCCTTCTGGTTCCAATATGTCTGAGCACCAGTGCACAAAGCAAGGTCCATAAAGATATCGATGAGTGAGTTTGGGGTGGAGGAACTTGATTGGTCTGCATAGAGTCCAGACCTCAACCCGGAAGAACACCTTTGGGATGAATTAGAGTGGAGACTGCGGACCAGGCCTTCTCAGTGCCTGACCTCACAAATGCACTTCTGGAAGAATGGTCAGACATTCCCATAGATACATTCCTAAACCTTGTGGACAGCCTTCCCAGAAGAGTTGAGGCCGTTATAGCTGCAAAAGGTGGGCCAACTCAATATTGAACCCTTCGGACTAAGACTGGGATGCCATTAAAGTTCAAGTGTGTGTAAAGGCAGACGGCTCAATACTTTTGACAATATAATGTACATGCAGATCATGGAAGTACAGTATGTGAAGTCAGGACTGCATACTTATTATGGGTCAATGACAAAATATTTAAACAGAGAATCATCCTAATATCCAGGGAAGTACATTTTTTAGTGTTAGCAGTCAGCAATGAGTGTCTCCGTAATTCCTCAGTAATAGTTTATTTTACATGAGGCTCAAATGTGCTTTAGTGTAAAATGTTTGCCAAGAGGCTATCTGTAAGCCTGCCCCTTTTAGAAGCTTTCGAAAAGGCATCCATTGACCCTTGCAGCTTTATAATGCAAATCCCTATGACCACTTTTTGCAGCACAGCCTGCAAAGCTTTGTTCATCTTTTCCTTTTAATTTTATAATCTGGAAGTCAGCTCTCTTTATGCAGAGTTCATTTTCCACTTTTGTGAAGAGTGTTCCTTGCGGATAGTGGGTAATTAGTCATCAAGAAAGTCACTTCTCTTGAACTGAAAGGATGAGAAGGACTCGGCTACTACAAATACTGAGTTAGACAGGAAGTCTAAAATAAAAGAGCAAATTCTAGCAGGAATCCAAATCATACGTCATATCATATTAATTTTTACTGCAATGTGGAGAATATATTAAAATACTGACTAGCGCAGTCAACTTGTCATCAACAAAATCCTTGCAAGCATGACAGGGGGACAGACAATCCCCTATATTTTACCTTTCACGTGTTCAGCTGATAATAAAAGTTATACAACAGCTCTAAGCCTATTACTTAGGAATACATGCCTGGCATTTGACAAATCCAAGTAAAATGAAACATAATTTTAGAATCAACACATTCAAATATTTTTTGTAATCTACCTCCATTGCCTTAGTTGGATTCCAAGGTCTACAGCTTACAATTGCTTGGATATTGAAAACGAATTATGAGAATGGAGTTCAATGGACCTCTATTTTTGGGTTAACTGACTTGAAAGTAGTAATAATTCAAAATCTAGGTACCAATCCCTAGATCAACTGGAATTGTGAGTGGGCATCTGTAAAATGTGTAAACCTACTGCAATCCAAATACAGTGGATATAAAAAGTCTACACACCCCTGTTGATATGTCAGGTTTCTGTGATGAAAAAAAGTGAGACAAATATAAATAATTTCAGAGTTTTTTCCACCTTTAATGTGACCTGTAAACTGTACAACACTGTTGAACAACAAATTATTATTTTTTAGGAGGGTGAAGAAAAAACTAAAAACTAAAATAATGTGTTTGCATAAGTGTGCACACCTTCTTATAACTGGGGAAGTAGCTGTGTTCAGAATTAAGCAATCACATTCAAACTCATGTTAAATAGTCAGTACACACCTGCCATCATTTAAAGTGCCTCTGATAAACCCCACATAAAGTTTAGCTGTTCTAGTAGGTCTTTCCTGGCATTTTCGTATCCTACAGTAAAAGCCATGGTCAGCAGAGAGCTTCAGAAGCATCAGAGGGATCTCATTGTTAAAAGGTATCAGTCAGGAGAAGGGTACAAAAAGATTTCCAAGGCATTAGATATACCATGGAACACAGTGAAGACAGTCATCAAGTGGAGAACATATGGCACAACAGTGACATTAACAAGAACTGGACGTCCCTCCAAAATTGACGAGAAGACTGGTCAGGGAGGCTGCCAAGAGGCCTACAGCAACATTAAAGGAGCTGCAGGAATATCTGGCAAGTACTGGCTGTGTGGTACATGTGACAACAATCTCCTGTATTCTTCATATGTCTTGGCTATGGGGTAGAGTGGCAAGACGGAAGCCTTTTCTTACGAAGAAAAACCATCCAAGTCCGGCTAAATTTTGTAAAAACATCTGAAGTCTCCCAAAAATAGGATTTTTTGACTTACCGTAAAATCCTTTTCTCTGAGTTCATTGACAGACGCAGCCTCTTATTATTGACATGTGGGGTTTATGCACCTTTCACTAGGAGTGGACTAGGCAGAATGTAGTTCAGCTAAAAGCAGATACAGCCCCTCCCAGGGGGCAGTCCTCATTCAGCATAACCCCTCCTGCCCTGCTCAGCAAGCCAGTTTGTAACAAGCAGTACAAACTCAAACAAAGTGGGGTGGGTGCTGCGTCTGTCAATGAACTCAGAGAAAAGGATTTTACCGTAAGTCAAAAAATCCTATTTTCTCTTTCGTTCATTGACAGACGCAGCCTCTTAGAGTTCTCTGGGAGGTGCCAGACAAGCCTCACCCCACTGCCTGCAAAACTTTGCGGCCAAAAGCAGCATCCACAGACGCTGCAACAACAACTCTGTAAAATTTTGACAAAGTGTGCACCAAGGTCCAAGTGGCCGCCTTGCACACCTGAAAAGCCAACGCCTGATGTCGGAAAGCCCAGGAGTACTAATTGCCCTGGTAGAATGAGCCGTGACTGGAAGGGGGGGGCTCCTGGCCCCGAACAGCATATGCACGCGTCTGTCGTATCCAACGGGAAATAGTGGCCGACGAGGCCTCCATCCCCTTGCACGGACCATCCACCATGACAAACAGTGCATCCGGCCTCTGAAAAGAGGCCGTGGCCGCCAGATACACCCGCAGAGCCCTAACCACATCCAGGGAGTGCAAAGCAACCTCCTTAGGATGAGAAGGGGCACGGACACAGCGAGGAAGGAAAAGTCCTCTTTGATGTGAAAAGAAGAGACCACCACCTTCGGTAAGAAGGAAGGAGAAGGGGCGCAAAACCGCCTTATCCCTATGTAGGCCCAAGTACGGGGACCTACAGGACAGAGCCGCCAGCACAGACACCCGCCTAGCAGATGTAATAGCCACCAAGAAAGCCACTTTCTGCGAAGGCAGCTGCAGGGGATATTTTCGAAAGGCGGCTTCTGAAGCACTGAGGACCAGATTAAGGTCCCAAGGCGCCAAAGGCGACCGTACCTGGGGAGCTACATGAACCCCCTGGACAAAGGTATGAATCAATGAATGCGTCGCCAAGAGACGCTGAAAAAGAATCACCAGGGCAGAAATCTGTCCCTTACGCATACTCAATGACAACTTGTGCTCTAGGCCTTGCTAAAGGAAGGCCAGCACCCGAGCCACAGAGAAATAACGGGGGTTCCATCCCAAGGCAATGTAAGCCTTCCAGGTGCGGTGAGAAATCTTACGCGAAGTACCATACGCGCCTTGAGGATAGCGGGGATCACTGAACCAGAGAGTCCCCTATCCTTTAACACCTGGGATTCAATAGCCAGGCCGTCAAAGCCAGCGAGGATAAAGCCGGGTGCAAGATGGGGCCCTGGGAAGCAGATCCTAGCGAAGCGGGAGACGACAGGGAACATTCACCACCATGTCGGCGCACCCGGGCCTCCCTCAGGGAGCCGACTCCACCCGCTAGGGCAGGTCGGGCAAATCCACCTGATGCCCCTCAGCCTCACTGAGCCAGAACCGGGGCCACCAATCCAGCGAGGACCCGAGGCACAGAAACCAGGTAAAATGGGGAGAGCCATAACCGTGTAGTGAAGCTCCAATACCGGCAAGGCGCAGGAAACGCCGGCGTAGGGCACACAGGGTGATACGCGGACGCGCCACTGCCCTGTCGAAATAAACCAGGAAGAAACCCTGGTGCGCCACCATCATGGTGGCCCGACGTACATGTACCAGACAATGGAGGGGCACCGAGCCATACCGCCCAGGCCCCGTTCCCCTCCGACCATAAGCAGGACGTAGGAAATGATGGTACGCCCCGAGGACGGGACAAGGGTATCCACCCCTTGACGAAGCCGGTTCCTAGCCAGGCCTGCGGTACGCCAAGCGGGACAGGAACGAAATCCCATTTTGTACCCAGGCAAAATAACCCAGCAGACCGAAATTCAGGTGGTCATCGACCACAGGCATCTTCTCACCCAAACTGTGGGTAGGGGCAACCCTTCACACTGAGAAGGACTCGTCTCCTGGCCTGCCAGGGACACTTCCGCCCACCTGCGGGATCCCTGACAGGCAGGGAGCCCCGGCCCAATGGCGGAAGGAACGGAGGAAAGGAGGCCTCTACTGGGCCACCAAGGAGTGACCCGTGCCTCGGGACACCCTACCCCCTGGCTCCAACGTGGCTCCAAGAGCCGTCTAATTGAGAAGGGAAGACTGCCAGGACCTGCCTGACCAACAGGACCCTAGCGAAGCAGACATCTAAGCCCTGAAAGAGCCAGCGCGCCCCCACCATGCAGGAGGGAGCGCATAAGCAGCTTTGCGGTGCGAAAGCTTAGCCTGTTCCGAGAGCGTTTACAACACCTGAGTGGAACCAATAACGGGCGAAAGCTGACCCTGCCAGAACAACCCAGATCTGGCAGCTGACTTGGCGCTCCTGTCAGCCGGGCCTAAGGACGGCGTGCCACTAAAGGACGGTAATCAGCGTCTGAATAGATTTCAACCCACCGTGCAAACTTGCAATAGGTGGCACCTGGAAATCAAACACACGGAATCAACTGTGGAAGGTAGATGAGCTAACCCTACCTGCCCAGCTGAGCCCCCAAGATCGT
The DNA here is from genome assembly GCA_018402905.1 of Glandirana rugosa. Taxonomy (NCBI): domain Eukaryota; kingdom Metazoa; phylum Chordata; class Amphibia; order Anura; family Ranidae; genus Glandirana; species Glandirana rugosa. Next base: position 239,148 of record BLSH010295455.1, read on the forward strand.
GGTCACCACAAACAGGCGGAACACAGTGGGTACAACCACAGGCCGCCATACAGAAAAAAAGGGGGACCCACAGCCACACGGCCGGGCTAAGCGGCCCCTCCCTGCAAGGGACCAGCCGTAAATCCGCCAAACCGGAACTCGTGGCGCCCTGCAAAGGGAGAAGGGGGCCACTGCCGAGCGGACCGGTGCCGGCCCGACTATGACGCGGGCCAGGCTACCCCCTACAAGAATTTACCTGTCCGAGAGTACAGGACAACTGCCACTGGTCATCCGCTGACAATCAAGGCGCTGTCTGGTGCCTTCCCATGCGCCGCAGTAGCCACGGCATACCCCACCATACTATTCGGGGAACACCGGGACACACCATCAACATCCCATGGGGGGCCCCCGACCCAGGAGGGCCCCCGTAAGGGTCCGACTCATCCCAGAAGCAGGAGGGGGTACGGCCCACCATACACCCAAGTCTCAGCCCGGGAAACCCAGGACCGCCTCGCAGTCCCTAAGCGCCACGGAGAGGTCAAGTGGGACGGCACCTGCATCGGCTGCCAATGCGACTCGCCCTGGTAACATGGCCCGCAAACTAGGACCTGTAGTACCTGTGACAAGGTACCCCCCCAAGACTGCGCAGGACTCCCACAGGAAGGTAACCCCAGGGGGACTTACCACCTGCCGCTGCCCACCGCTGCATATGCTGCCTTTTTCCTGCACGCGACACTGTCGAGGCAGGCCTGTGCACACCAAACCTTCCCCACATGTCATGCAGGGACAGGGCAGTGACCAGTATCAACCACTGTGCGGGGGGTAAACCAGCACCAGAAGGCCAGGGAACCTCCCCCCACACACATACAGGCTGTACTGAAATGCATGGGCCACCTCAAGATGGCCGCCATGAACACTAGAGGCCAAACACGCGGCCAGCCAGAACAAAATGGTGGCCGCGATCAGCAATAGAGGCCGAACATGCGGCCGGCTACGAGAAAATGGCGGCCGAACCACCGCAGATCCCAGCAGGGAGCCAGGTCCTACTCCTTGCACTAGGCAGAAAAAACTGGCTTGCTGAGCAGGGCAGGAGGGGTTATGCTGAGTGAGGATTGCCCCCTGGGAGGGGCTGTATCTGCTTTTAGCTGAACTGCGTTCTGCTTAGTCTACTCCTAGTGAAAGGTGCATAAACCCCACGTGTCAAGAGTAAGAGGCTGCGTCTGTCAATAAACGAAAGAGAAAGCATGTGGGAAAATGTGTTATGGTCTGGTGACACCGGTAGTATATTTTGGCCATAATTCTAAAAGATATGTTTGGCTAAGACCTGGTTCACACCTATGTATTTTTTTAGTGCATTTCCAGTTTTGCTAAAGCACACTACAGTCCATTTTACATGGTTACCTATGGATGTAGTTCACATCTGTGTATTTTATGGAATGGAACAGGGACTTTTTTTCTGGTTTTTGGTTCTATAGACTTCAGTGGATAATGTGTATTGGAAAACGCAAAACGCACTTGCAATATGCAAACTGCAACCTGCATAGGTGTGAATCAGGCCAAAAACAACACTGCGCATCACCAAAAGAACACCATACCCACTGTGAAGCATGGTGATGGCAGCATCATGCTTTGGGGCTTTATCTCTTCAGCTAGAACTGGGGCCTTAGTCAAGTTAGAGAGAATTATGAACATTTCCAAATACTAGTCAATATTGGCACAAAACCTTCAGGCTTCTGCTAGAAAGCTGAACATGAAGAGGAACTTCATCTTTCAGCATGACAACGACCCACAGCATACATCCAAATCAACAAAAGAATGGCTTCACCAGAAGACTAAAGTTTTGGAATGTCCCTGCCAGAGCCCAGACCTGAATCCATTTGAAAATCTGTGGGGCGATCTGAAGAGGGCTGTGCACAAGAGATGCCGTTGCAATCTGACAGATTTGGAGTGTTTTTGCAAAGAGTCAAGATGTGCCATGCTGATAGACTCATACCCAAAAAGACTGAGTGCTGTAATAAAATCAAAAGGTGCTTCAACAAAGTATTTGTTTAAGGGTGTGCACACTTATGTAGACATATTATTTTAGTTTTTTATTTTTACTTCCCTCCAACTAAAAGATTTTAGTTTGTTGTTCAACTGAGTTGTACAGTTTATAGGTCACATTAAAGGTGGAAAAAGTTCTGAAATTATTTCTTTGACTATTTTTTTTACATCACAGAAACCTGACATATTAACAGGGGTGTGTAGACTTTTTCTATCCACTGTCTATATTCAAGGCAATTCAATCCATACATTGGTGGATCTTATATGTGGAAATTAAACTGCAAGAAAAAAATGAATGCTCTCGCCAGGGACTAGACCTGCCAAATGTTTGTGTTAATACTTTATTGTAACACTGTAACGCGGCGGTCTCCAACCTTTTTGGTGCCAGGACCGGTATCGTGGAGCCAATTTTTCCAGGGATCGGGGGGGGGGGGGGGGGGCC
>BLSH010295455.1:251398-275999 GCA_018402905.1 Glandirana rugosa
AAAAAAAAAAAAAAAAACAAAAAAAAAAAAAAAAAAAAAAAAACAGCATTGCTCAGCCTCTGAAACAAAAAGATGAAAAGAAACATTTTTTTCTTTTTGTATATTTCTGTTTTTTCATCTGCAGATCAAAGGGATGAACTTCGATCTGCTGATGAAGTCAGTTTAAAGCAACCTGCCAAATAAAAAAAAAAAAAGTTTTGTACTTTATTAAAATGTTCCCCTGTTTTGTCCCACTCCCCACCCCATGGACCTTTTTTCCCTTACCCTCTTTCTCTTCCTTCTTACTCTTGATTCCTTTTCTACTCTCTTGCTCTTCTCTTTCTTTCTCTATCTCCCCCCCCCCCTAGTTTTCTCTTCTCCCCTTTTCTCCCCATTTCTCCCCCAGCCTAATAGACCTCTAGGTCTATCTTTGACTAAGATGGTTACAAACCAAAGTTATTTGATCAATATCAGCCAGGCTTCTGTGCATACGTTGTTTGATCGTTCTCTTCCAGTATACAATGATGTACTCTCCCTTATTCGTAAACCTACCATCTATGTCATGAGCGGTTTTGTTCTATTGTTCATCAATAAAACCTTTGTAAAAGAAAATGTTCCCCTGTTTAACCCCTAATTTACTCTAATCAGCCTTAATTAACTCCTTATTCTCCTTCTCCATTTAATTATTATTTTCCTGCTGATATTTTTTTTTTGTGTTCACCGCTATTTTATAAACTATTAATAATGAAAACTTTTTTTTTTTGTTCGTTAATATTTTTACACCTTTAACATATATTTACACGTTTCACATTGAAAAAAGCGCAAAATTAAAAAAAAAATGTATTTCATTTGTAAATAACGTTTCAATGCTTTATACCATTGTTGACAGCTGAAGTGTAAACAAAAACAGTTGCGGTAGGTATCGGTAATTGGTATCTTTACCCATACACAAAATGGTATTGGTGCATCCCTAGCTTATGAATCAGCCAGTCTCACTGCAAACCATGGTTGTTCTCAGCTAGAAAGCAGCGTGTCTTGTAATTACTCCAAAGTGAAAGGTATTTTGTAAAATTGTCTGGAACTGTTCATTAAATCATGGTGCACTTCTACTTTGCACAACCTCAAAGAAAAGCTGTGTAAAAGTATGAATTATTTACAGTGGATAATACTGCAAGTACAGCTGGGATATAAATGTTCTTCACACTATGAACTTCATTACTACACGAAATCCACAGCCAGAGATCACCTTAGATTGACAAGTACATAGAGAAACACGCCAAGAGGTCAGCCACTCGTGGTACTTGATGATGAATGGATTATGCAGCTCTCTGCGTGGTGGGTAAATAGGATGACAGGCTGAGCCGAATGGATTTACTCACTATGGCCAACTATTTGCAGTTATAAGGTCCCTCCTGTCACTCTTGCATTAATGACAAACTGATCTGTAAAATTGAAGGCTCTTCCAACTCAAGATGAAATGAGATGCTGAAAATAGCACCTGGCGGACAAGGATCAGCCGTGAAAACAGTGAAGGGAACCAAGAACTATGAGAACTTGCAAGGAACACTGCAAAATATACTGGACCTCATTTATCGCAGTGTCTGAGAGCTGTCTGTGTAACTTATGGTCCTTTTTATACCTTCGGTGTAATGTCGAAAATGAAAAGGATAATTGTTTTGGGCAGCTGACAGCTCCAAATTCGGTTTGATAAATGACCCATATCAAACAATGTTCCCACCACAAATGTCTGCTTTGTAGATAGCAATGTGATCTACTGTTACAGCGATCACACAAACGCTGCAAACTTTTAAAATGTAAATGTTAGGGTCCTTTTGCACATGTGGACCGTTTATCCGTTTTTCATCCATCCATTGGCGGATGAAAAACGCATGTAAATGGATGATCATCCATTTACATCCGCCAACATCTGGTTTTTTAAACAGATTAAAGCCCTATTTTTCTTCTGTTGAAAAACGGATGTAAACTGACATCATCCATGTTTGCATTGGTAGTGGATGTAAAAAAAATTGATGAGCAGCTGATGAAAAACTGATAAATACGTCATCCATTTTGACATGACTTAAATGATGAAATGAACAGTCCGCATTGTATGAAAGAGGCCTAACAGAGGATGACAGACTACTAAAAAAACCCCAACAAACTGGATAAGTATTTAACCCCTACAGATCCGCGCTATTGCCGAAGTACGGCTCCAGCGCGGATCTGAAATGCTGGGATCCCCTGTGCACGCTCCTGGCGTGTCCCCTGGTGGCAGCGGCGGCGCGCGCGCCACACGCTGCACGGGCGTGCCCGTGGGTCGGGCGGACTCGATGTCCGCTCGAGACCCATGATCGCCTGACAGAGCTGCAGAACGGGAAACCGCCGATGTAAACACGGCGGTTCTCCGTTCTGTGACAGGGGACATACCAGATCTACTGATCCCTGTCACTGGGATCAGTTAGATCTGTTATGTCCCGGCCAGCCCCGCCCCCCCCCCACAGTTAGAACACACCCAGGGAACATTGTTAACCCCTTCACTGCCCCCTGCAGGTTAACCCCTTCAATGCCAATGACATTTACACAGTAATCAGTGGATATTTAAATCTCTGATCGCTGTATAAATGTCATTGGTCCCAAAAATGTGTAAAAAATGTCCGACATTTCTGCAGCAATATCGCAATCCCGATAAAAATCGCAGATCGCCGCCATTACTAGTAAAAAAAATAAATAAATAATAAAAACGCCATAAATCAATTCCCATATTTTGTAGATGCGATATATTTATTTTGCGCAAACCAATCAATATACGCCGATTGCGATTTTTTTTTACCAAAAATACGTAGAAGAATATATATCGACCAAAACTGATGAATAATTTTTTTTAATGGATTTGTACTTTAGCAAAAAGTAAAAAATATTGTTCTTTTTTGCAAAATTGTCGCTCATTTTTTGTTTATAGCGGCGATCAGAAATGACGCAGAGGTGATCAAATACCACCAAAAGAAAGCTCTATTTGTGGGAAAAAAAGGACGCAAATTTTATTTGGGTACAACGTCGCACGACCGCGCAATTCTCATTCAAAATGCGACAGCACTGAAAGCCAAAAATTGGTCTGGGCAGGAGGGGGGTTTAAGTGCCCAGTAAGGAAGTGGTTAAAGAGGAAGTAAACCCTGATGGAGTTTACTTCCTCTACATTCCCCTGTAAAGCAGAAGCATAATGGGCTACTGTGCATCGCATAGTAACCCATTATGTGCCACTTACCTGCAAACGAAGCCTGCGAAGTCCAGCGCTGCCCCCTGTGCAGGCAGCGTGCATCTTCAGCCCCTTTTCCTTCCAGGGCCAAGATCTCCGGCTCTGTGACTGGCCGGAGTCGCGCGACGTTACTCCCACGCATGCGCACGGAAGCCGCCAGTCACGGCACAATTACAGTGAAGAAACGGCACGGAGGCCGTTTCTTCACTGCACATGTGCCAAAATTATGCCGGCACATCCAGAACACTGCATATATCCTGAACCGTGCAGGTTTGAGTGATATGCAGGGCACCTACAGGTAAGCCTTATTATAGGCTTAACTGTTGATTAAAGTGGTTGTCACGAGTTGACAACCACTTTAAATGTTTACACCAACACAGGATGGTACTGTGGGTGCATATATACCTAGTACAAGATGCCACATACTAATAATCCAGGGCTTGACAAATTTGCTTTGAATCTAGGAGCCAGCTAAAAAAGTTAGGAGCCAGGATTTTTTAGCGTAGTGTTGGGTTGTCAGCGCCCGGGGTAAAGCAAGTAATTTGCACCCCCCCTAACCCTAACTTACTCACAGCAGAGAAGCCAGTCAATAACTCCAATGTAACATCAGGGTTATAGGCTGGCCAAAAAGAGTGACACTAAAAACCTGTTACAGGGGGAAACTCATTATGCCTAATGCATCGTGACTGCACCATGCAAAACACCCTCATCTCCTGCCTAATGCAGCTTAAGGGTGGCCGTTGGTGGGTGTCAAAAACAGGTCTCTAGTGCAGATTTTTACCACTGAACTGCACATCTAAATGAAGCCTTAGTGACACTTAAAATAAAAAATATAAAAAAAGGATGAAAGAAGTATTCCAGTGATCTTCTGTTGCCTCTTTGCAGCCACTTCCTGTCTACATGTGTGTCCCCCACGTTGACTGTTCATTGCTCTGGTGGGTTTCTGGTCACCATGAAATACTGGAGGCCATTTGCACATAAGGTGTGGTAATTGTTGATGGTACACAGAGATTTATCAGAGGACATAGAAAACCTCTTCTAAAGCATATCCAGCTGCCTCATCTCCCCTCCTCCACCTCACAGCACACAGTAGAGCTGCACGATTCTGGCTAAACCGAGAATCGCAATTTTTTTTTAGAACAAAGATCACAATTCTCGTGGCGCAACATCAGCTTTCACATTATACAAAAATGGGCTAACTTTACTGTTTAGTTTTTTAATTCATTAAAGTGTATTTTTTCCAAAAAAATTGCGTTTGAAAGAGCGTTTCGCAAATACCATGTGACATAAAATACGACAACAACCGCCATTTTATTCTCTCTGCTAAAAAAAAAATATATAATGTTTGACATTCTAAGTAATTTTCTAACAGAAAATACTGGATTTTTACTTGTAAGCAACAAATGTCAAAAAAGGTTTAGTCTTCAAGTGGTTAAACTGACCTCATTTACAGACCGAAGTGCATTCCTTTGATCTAAAGAACTAAAAGATACAATGTTTATACTTATTGTGATGTTGTCAGAAACTTGGCAGGCTGCCTGGATTTTTTTTTCTTCAACAGCTGTCAGATTAGGCAGAGAGCGGCTCGGAGATGATGTTTAAAAGATAATGAGGGGAGAGAAGGATCGGCTGCCGCTCCCCGGATAAAGTTTCTGGTCGCCATGGCAACCTGGCGCCCGAGGTTTGTCGAGCCCTGCTAATAATAGCAGTATATATCTTTGGAATAATAACATGGACTTTCTAGGCACCAATAGTAAAAGCAAAATATTTTTATTGGTAACAATTCACATGTAATGATATAAAAAACAATTTTAAAAAATATTGCTGCAGTATCCTACAGTTTTACATTGACATCTCCAACTCCAGTCACTGACACAGGGTCATAGACTAGGATGGCTGCGATAGAATATTGAAATGCTGAGCAAGCCTACCCTTGCATGCACTTCCTGGTCTGTGAATCTTGGACACAACTCTAATATAATCTTTTGTTTACAAATAATAAAAATGAAACGCACATGTTCTATGTATTTATTCATTGCTGTTTCTTTATTTAATGCAGAAAAATGTAAATAAGCTCCTAAAGAAGCGTTATTGCGAAACACGTAGAGTTTGCTTAGCATTTCAATATTCTATCCCAGCCGCCATAGCCCATGACCCCGTGTCAGTGACTGGAGTTGGAGATGTCAATGTAAAAAACTGTAGGGTACTGCAGCAATGTTTTTTATTGTTTTTTTTTTTTTTTTTAATAATTGTTACCAATAAAAACCTTTTGCTTTTACTATTGGTGCCTAGAAAGTCCATGTTTCCATTCCAGAGATATATACTGACAAACTGAATAAAAGATAACTGCTTTAGTCCAAACGTATTTAAAAGAAACTCGTAGCAGGCTGTGCTTAAAGCGGAATTCTGGGCTTAACCTTAATTACTCCTACAACTGTCTCCTACCCCCTCCTAACATCTATGCTTACCAACCTGTGTAAAAAAGATCTACTGTATATACTTACCTATTTTCAGCCTGCTCCAGTCCAATCACATGATCTCCTCAGTCTGCCAGCAACGCTGCAGGGGAGAGGAGGGAGCGCCCCAACAGCCTGAAGTGGTGACATTACCCATAGGCTTCAATGGCCCATCTGTTGTCTGCGTTGCCTCTTCTCCCCTGCAGCCACGCTGGCAGACACAGGAGATCAAGTAAGTGGGCTGGAGCAGGCTGAAAATAGGTAAGTATACAGATCTTTCTTACACAGGTTAGTAAGCATAGGTGTTAAAGCGGAGTTCCACCCAAAAGTGAAACTTCCGCTTTAAAGGAAGGTGCCCCCTGACATGCCACAGACCTTAATTGCAATTTAAAAAGCCGAAGATGCGGGAAATTAACTTTAATTGCCATTATAACCTGTGTGTGTCACCTTGTATGTCTGTACCAAGGCCAAACATTCCAGGGTATGTAAAATTTTGGTCAGGGCCATTTGGGTGATTTTGGTTATCCTTATTAGGAGCCAAACAACTATGTGATAATAAATGGCTTCATATGATCACTATCCTTAAAAGTTTTTTGGCATGATCAATCATATTTTCAATATTAATGCCAAAATGTCATGATTTACGCCAGGGTATGTAAACTTTTGAGCACAACTGTATACGTGCCCTATCAGTTATGAATGTATGATTAGTTTGCACTTTATAAGATTTATTTAATAAGCTTAAAGTTTATCGGTAATTTTAAACACTGCCCTAGAATGTCTATTGTACAATGAATGTGTTACTTTGTTTGGCATGCGTTAATTATGGGTTCAAACTTCGAGAGTAACATTTGAAAACCCAACTCTATCTATGGATTATCTGTAAGATTAATTTCTTATTATTCATTTAAAATACAGCATGTTCAAACTGACACACAAGTAATGCCTTCAACTGTTTACTAGAAATGAATTCAGTTCTCAGACTGAAAATTGTATTAGAAATTTCCCAGACTACAAAATGACTATGCTAAATGGTATACTGACAGAACATCTGATGTGACCATCACATCAGCTTTTATGTGACAATTATTGACAAATACAATTATTAGTTATGACCATTGTTGGTCCGATCATGCAGCAATCCCATGCTTATGAGCAAAAGCAGATGCTACCAGACACCGTCAACTAAGGATCTCGAGTGAACACACAGATCACTCCCGGAGGCACAATCTCTATTGTTTCTTGATAAATAAATTGGCAATACTGAAGTGGCCACAGGCTTCCCTCCAATCTGCCTTCACAAAATAAGCATGCATACTTGGCCAGGCCAGGAGTGCAAGGTCAGCAAGCCACTGGAGGACAAACCATCCTGAAGAAAGTTAGAACCTGCTTGCATGTCTGACCGCCTTATAATCAACCTTGAAGCGGTAGTAAACCCCTGCATTTAACAGGTTAAAAATCAGTCACATTTCCGGCACGTGCCGGAAATGTAACACTCCCATTGGTTGTGCTCTAAACCAAACTGTCAAACCATCCAATGGCTGGTGTCATAGCTGATCACATGGGCAGCATCATGGCAGTTGTAGATTAAACAGAGGCAAAGATGGCAGCTTCCTTGGCTGAAAATGATAGGAGGGTTTACTATCACTTTAAAGCAGTTGTAAACTCCGCTTTGTTATTTTTACCTACAGGTAAGTCTATCTATAATAAAGCTTACATGTAGGTAAAATGAATATCTCCTAAACTTGCACAGTTTAAGAGATATTCACCCTGCATGCAGGGCTGACGCCAGTGGTGCATGCAATCTGAAGGTCCGGCATACCGTGCCGGAACCGAGGGCTCCCGCACACATGCACGGGAGTGATGTCATCCCGGCTCCGGCCACCCACAGCGTGGAAGCACGGGATCGGAGAAGAAAGGACGGGAGAAGATGTCAGCCCTCTCAACGGTGACTGGGTGCCGCTGAGAGGGTTTCATTCGAAGAGGAGTATTTTATAATGTGCTAGTATGCTGTGCCTTTGTCTTGCAGTTTTTTTTTATCCAGCCACTTTGAGCCTGGTACACACGGGCCGAATATCAGCCCGTATGTAAAGCAGCTTGTCCGCCTTCTGTCGAGCAGGCATGCTGGAAAAACAACAGTCGATTGGCATCCGATCAGCGAGTGCTGACCAGCGTGTTCCAGAGGAGGGGGGGGTCAGTCCAGTCTCCCTGTCAGAACACAATAGCTCAGTGGGGAGATCACTGTAATAAATAGCATAGTTCGTACAGCAAGCTCCTCCGCTTTTTTTTATTCAGCCCGCTGGGTTGAACAAAAAAAAAAATGTCAGTGTGCACCAGGTTTTAGTTGGGTTTTAAATAAAAGATAAAAAGATTAGATTAAAATAATACAGACAGAAATTAACACATAGATCTTGCCCTTTGCGGCTGATCTCTTTCTAATCTTTTACATCACAATGTGAATTATTTCCTGTTACTAAAGGCTAGTGTAAAAAAATCAACATCTTGCAGAGATATGGGAGATAGCAGCATTCTCTATACTATGGTTACACTGCTACTGTTACAAGTAAACGCATGTGGCAAAGGAAAATCCCTTTAGAGATGAAAATAGCAAAATGTTTCTCACTTCCCAGTCAAAGGTGCTGTCCCTGGGCATCAGGATGAGCCAAGGTAGCAGCTTAAATATATAAAAGAGTCTGTAGGCCTCAACTACTAAAAAGAGGGCCATATTTATACAACTAACGCTACATTTAGAGTGCATTTACACCTGAGCGTTTTTGTTTCAGGCAGAAAATTGTGTGATTTTTACAGCGATTTTACACATGTCAAAAGGTCACCAATGAAAAAAGCAGTAAAACGCCTGTAATCTGCCTAACCAGAAGCTCAGGCACTTTTTTGAGCAACAAGCATTTTGCTTTAGGCGACAGAACACTCAGATGTGAACAGGGGCCATTGAAACTAATGGGATTTTCCCTGTTGGGCGTTTTGCAGCTACTGAGATGAGCCTTTTAGGAGCATTTTAAGAGCTGAAAACGCTCAGGTGTGAATGGGGCCTTAGAAATGAACATGTGCAATATATTCACAGTTCAGATAAGAGGGAGATTGCTCCCAGAACTCACATTTGTAGCAGTGGCGGCTGGTGAAATTTTAGGATGGGGGGGCGCCAGACCCCGTCCTTCCTTTTTGACCCCTCCCACTTCTCATAAGCCCCACCCCTTATAGATTTCACCCATTGTGTCAGGAGTATACAGCCCAGCATCACCAGATAAGGTATACAGCATCATCGCAGAGGGGTATATACAGCATGACCAGAAGGGTATATAGCATCTATCTGCGCCCCCCCCACCCCAAGTGCAGCTTGTGATACTGACAGCACCCCCCCCCCCCCAGATGGCAGTCCCGCACTTACCCCATTCTATGAAGCGGGCGGGCAGTGGGAGCGTACCTGGCTTTGGCCGTGCATCGCCCTCCTCCTCCGAGAGAGGCGTCCCATAGGATCGCCTGTCTTCTCCGCCAATCGGGCCGGTCGCATGAATAGGGGGTGGCCGCGGCAGCCATGGATAGATTCATGCTATGCATGAAACTATCCATTTACCATAGAGGAGATGTGTGGATAGAGGGGGCGGCGCTCATGCGCCCTTAATGGACGGGCCATCCTTGATCTGTAGATAGAATTTGAATGAAACTTTCCTACTGCTGTTCACCCTTAGGCTAAGTTCACACTGCTGCGGTGGACATTTTCTGTGAATTTAATACGATTGCGATGTGAGTTTTTTCAGTTCAGACACAAGTGCGATTTCTACATGTGTTGGTGCGAATCTACTGCAAAGCCGAAGCTGGAGTTGGAGGGGGAAGCTATCGCAGTGATGTGAATGGGAGACTGCGTTTTCAGTCCGTGTTCTATTGTAGTCTATGGAGCTGAATTCGCAACGCACAGCATCACACACGGATCAAACTCGCACGGGACCCTTTTTTTTCACGGATTAGATTCCCAACGCATCTATGTGAACTGCCCTGATAGAACACTATGTTATTGGAGATGACTTGCGAATTTAATCTATCGCAACAGCTTAAATTCGCAGTAGAGTTCACAGCAGTGTGAACCCAGCCTAAAAGTGCGTATAAACCTCTGGAATAAAAAATGAACAAAGCATATCCCTCTATAAGGTGTACTAGTCTCATTCCAAAGCACAGAGTGCGATTTCTATTGCCTTGCTCTTTCCTCTGAAATCTGCATTAGTGACTTATTCAAACACCACCGTGCCCCTTCCCTTACACTCAGCTCCCTGTTCTATGATGTGCAGTGTATGGCATCAGCCCTTTGCCTGAGAAAAAAAAACTTTTATCTGTGTGTTTAGAAGGCTGTAGAGAAGGCTTCAAATAAACAGGTACAACTTATACAGCAGGATTTGCTTCAACTCTGTGTATTACCTGAGGCCAGTCACCTCAGTGGGTATATGTAAGGGTTTACAACCACATAAAACCATATTTGTCTTGAATAATACAAACAAAAAATCCTCCTACAGAATTTACCCATTCCCAATAAAAACCATGAAAGCAGTGCAAGCCTGCCGATCTGGCCATCAGGCTTGGGGCTTCTGTCTGTTCTGTCGCAGACATGCACACTTCCGGCTTCTCCCTTGCAACCACATGGACTCCCCAGGAGGTAGGAGCCCCAATTTACTGTCTATAACAGGTGTGAACACCTGCACCTTCAGCCTGCCACTCCATGGCAAGACCCAGGCACTAGAGCTGCACGATTAATCGTATTAAAATCGCGATCTTGATCTACCCCCCCTGCGATCTCCATTGGGCATTACCGCGATATTTCAGTGCAGTTACTGGGGTCCGACTTGCGGGGCGACTCAGCGCGACTTGACAGTAATAAATGTCAATGCAAGTCTCCTGAAGTCTTTTCAAGTCGGAGCGACCTGAGTCTCTGGGGAGACTGCCAAGTCTGGGCAGAGAGCCAACTTCTGAGTTACCATTGATACAAAGTAATTTACTTCAAAGGCATGAACTCTGAGCGAACTTCTCTTGTATAGATGTTTGGTTTAACCATTTAAAGACTAAATCTTTCCTGACACTTGCTGTTTACAAATAAAAATCCATTATTTTGTGCTAGAAAATGACTTAGAACCCCCAAACATTAGATATTTTTTTTTAGCAGAGACCCTAGAGAATAAGATGGCAGTTGTTGCAATATTTTATGTCACACGCTGTTTGCGCAGAGGACTTTTAAACGCAATTTTTTAAAAAAAAATTACCCTTTCGAAAAACGAAACAGTGCTGTTAGCCCAATTTGTTTGTATATTTAATATATTAAGCCTTGAGAATTGTGATCTTTATTCTAAGCAAAAAAATCCTGATTCTCATTTTGGCCAGAATCGTGCAGCTCTACCAGGCACCGGATAAGAGATCTCTTCCCACCCAAATCTCTTCGAAGTCTCCAAGCTTCAGACCCTGATCTAGGAATTACAAGACCTGGAGAGAACCGAAAGCTTAGTTTTCTCCACTCTAAACTGTACAGATCTGTGGATGTTAGGCTGCCTCAAATCCTTCTGTCTCTTCAGGCAGACTCGATGTTGAGATCAGGGCTCTGTGGAAGCCAACAACATCCAGGACTCCTTGCGCTTCTTTACGCTGAAGATAGTTCTTGAGTTGTCCCGCTGCAGAAAACATTTGGGGCCAATGGTATGGCATAATGGAGAAGCATCTGCCTGTATTTCTCAGCATTGAGGACACCATTGATCCTGAGCAAATCTCCAAGTCTAGATTAGGGTGCGAATACCGCGCGATTGTCAAATGTACTTTAGAAGCTGCAACCAAACATACACAATATAGGTATCCAACAAATCACAAGGAATTAAGGCTGCGCTAATAATTATTACAAAAGGAAATCCTTGCAGTTCTTCTTGGTTTAAACCTGGGCTAACAGTATAATCTAGAGCAGGGATATGCAATTAGCGGACCTCCAGATGTTGCAGAACTACAAGTCCCATGAGGCATAGCAAGACTCTGACAGCCATAAGCATGACACCCAGAGGCAGAGGCACGATGGGACTTGTAGTTTTTCAACAGCTGGAGGTCCGCTAATTGCTTATCCCTGATCTAGAGGGTAGTACACACTCTACATGGTGTACATTATGTACACCTAAACCTGTAATCAATCTCCCAGCAATGGGCAAATCAATATACACATATACAAAAAGATGGAAAGCTGATTTAGATCACATAGGATTGCAAAAATTGTCATATGAGCAGTTTCTTCATAAGTTATCAGCAACTCTTAAATAACGAAAAATGTGAGCAGTCTTTGTAAATGTTGTAAATAGATAACTGCTAAGAGTAGCCAGAAACCGATGATCCACTCGGTGCTCCACTCAGACAAGTGCTATTAATCCACCACTGAACAGATAACAGGCTTACCAGATGCAAGCGCTTACGGAGCTTATGGCTTCTAACTCAGCCAAGGTCCCTTTCGGGGTTGATCTATGACACCACTTCTCAAAGACACTCCTGGGGAAAATACCTTGCGTCCAATAGAAATCCAGTATACCACCCAGCGTAGTTACAATTTTCATGTATGAAAACAGCATAAAACAATCGCCAGCTGGCTGTAAACTTCCCGTCTCGCGGGTATTCAGAGGATAGTGGTGACTATTTGCAGAAATGTAGCCTCAAACTTGCAAGGAACCTCCACCATGCTTCATTGTTTCCTGCAGACACTCATTGTACTGTTCTCCAGCTCTTCGTGAACAAACTGCCTTTTGCTACAGCCAAATGTTTCATATTTTGACTCATCAGTCCATTTTTATGCACCCCAGTTCCTATGTTTTCATACATGGACATGGAAATAAGGCTAATCGACTCGAAACTGTCTCCAAAGCCGGAGAGGTGCAAGCATGACCCCCACCCCCCCTTTCATCCCACCCCCAATGTATAATCTTTTAGTGCCAAGTGGGTCTATTAAAGCCAAGTATACCTTGTGTAAATAATTAAATAAATGCACATCATTTAGTAGGTAAAAAAAAAACAAAAAAAACACATTTTTTTTTTTTACACTGAAGTCTGCAAAGCAATCAGTGAATTGCAGTTGCAATGCCAGGCTCCTGCAGACTCTCAGTACAGCTGTCTGCCATACCGCCACATGGGCAGGCAGTTACTGAAGAGCAGTCAGAATCAATGAACTACGAGGGCGCTCATCAATGTTCATTAAGAACTACAAGCCGTCTGCCTTGGTGACAGACGGGACATAAAGTTAATTTATTCACAGAACTCTGTGAATGAATGACACAGCTGTGTGGGCAGAGCCCCACTCCACCATGCCATTTTTTAATTGTGACAGCGGAGAGAAAATCCTCCACCCGCTGTCACAGGAAAGGGGGGTGAGCGGGGCTGCTGCATTAGTAACATTTTACTAAAGGTTTTGTGGATCTAATCTGCCTCTAGACCAGTGGTTGTCAACTTGGAAGTAACAAGAGGCCTCATGTGCTCCCCCGGAAGCTTCCAGAGGGCCGGCTCAATAATAGTGCACTTTTGTGTGTTGAGGTGGATTGCATCAAGCTAGGCATCCTATTCAAAACGGGGCCAAAATTCTTGATGCTGCTGCATTTTATGCAGCATACCACAACAGAGAGTTGGAGAACAATAAGCCCTGTCGTTATAGTGTCAGTGGCAACTAACAAAACCTGCAGCGTTATCAGTGGATGCAATAACAACCCCCTAGCACTGGTGTTAGCTGTCACAATAATAACTCCTAGCATTGGTCTAAGGGACTGCAATAATTTTAACCCCTAGCATAGGTGTCAAGAGACCACAATAACACCCAACATTGGTGTGACTGCATCATTAACTCCCAGAATTGGTGTCAGTAATAACCTATGGCAATTCGGTCAGCTGAAGCAATAATAAAGAACACATTGATGCCAAGTTGCAGTGCTATTAACACCCCCCCCATCCCAACTGGTGGTTAGTGGCAGTGTGCCCATGCTGCCTACTCAGTCCCTAAGGCCAGGAGATAACTCTGTCTCACAATATAGTATATTTCAGTGCTGAGTGCTGGAACAGAGCAAGCTTTTCGTGGCCTAGCATTCAACTTCCACTCCTGTGCCCAGCTGGTGGTAAACCCAGCCCAACACATGCTGCCATAAGAGCCAGGTGGCCCAAATATTGGCCACCAGAGCTCTAGTCCATACCACCCACCACGGGCCTCCCCCCCAAGAGTGTATAAAAAGAACCAATGCCTATCAACCATTGGCTGGTATTTTGATCCTGATTTTTAAAGACACATAGTGCTGAAAAGCATGCAGGCCCTTATCAGCATAGGATTGTTTCACAGTCATGGGCAAATCAGCCCATAATCCTGGGGGTTCTAGGCTATTATTAATAGGGAGGGGGTGCTATGCTGATTAATACACAGGATGAATGATTGGTCACTCAGCAAATATTGTA
Source organism: Glandirana rugosa (assembly GCA_018402905.1). Lineage (NCBI taxonomy): Eukaryota > Metazoa > Chordata > Amphibia > Anura > Ranidae > Glandirana > Glandirana rugosa. The sequence goes on from BLSH010295455.1 coordinate 265,538, forward strand.
CTTTTAAAGCCTAGTACTTTCCTAAAAATAATGGTAAACCCCAATGCGATTTAAAGTAGCCTGTGCGTATAAGTAATATAGGAGTTGCTATTACCAAGTTGTTTTTTTAAGGTGTAGGACCCAGGGCTGTCATCCTTCACCTAGCAAGTCAAAAAGCTACAAACTATACAGGACAGAAGAAACTTAGATGTTTCAGATTTCACTGGCTGCACGCTTATTCTGGCTAACTGGTTATAAAATCAGGATCAGAACAGCAGCCGCCAAGCGTGTACCTTTCAAATCTATATCTGCAATGACAGCTGCAATCCTTTTTATCCTTAAAGGCTCTCTAAGCACTTGTAACTTTCACTCTGCATTGCATGTACTTTTTTTCTGACTTTTAATTACTTCGTCATTAATTAGCATACAATGTTAAGCGATAACCATTAAGCGAAGTAGCCACTCCAGTATGTTTAAATGCAATTAACAAGCACCAAGCCTTTAGTGTAATAAAACCTGAATGCCATACTATTTGCTTTCTATGGTATTCTTGTTCCATTGTACTTCCCAATGGGCTTGGTTTTCCCAATCTACACAGTGAAATGGCTTTTATAAATGCAAGGCTTGTTTCCTGTTGATACTCCCATTTCTAGAAGTGTAATAAAAAAATTAAAACAAATGTAGCACATTCACAAAAAAAAAAAAAAGTTCACAACGGATAAAGATTTGAAAATAATTTTCTGGATTAAGGCAGCATTATAAAAAAAGGGGCACAGGATCACGTAAAACACTGACCTCATCCTCTTTCGTATTCCACCTCTTTTTTTGAAATCACAACTATTTTTATCTGGATCTTAGTATTTTGCTTTTGTTGAACATTTAAAAAAAAGGAAAATTCACCAGTTTTCTAATTCCTCATCAAGTAGTTTTCTGGTTTGTAAGTACTTGTAAACTAAGGATAAGTTCACCTTATGACAAAAATAATAACAAATGCACATAGTTTGGCAGGTAAAAAAGTGTGCATTTATTATTCTTTTTGTTTTGGGAGCCTGTAGAGCAAGGATAAGCAATTAGCGGACCTCCAGCTGTTGCAAAACTACAAGTCCCATCATGCCTCTGACTCTGGGTGTCATGCTTGTGGCTGTCAGTCTTGCTATGCCTCATGGGATTTGTAGTTCTGCAAACATCTGGAGGTCCGCTAAATGCACATCCCTGCTGTAGAGCATTGCAACAGCGATCAGCAGATCGCTGATGCCATGCAGGTCTCCTGCAGATCTGTCAGTGTATCGACTTGCTCATACCTTGTACAAGGAAACCGATACATTCCGACAGGAAGACTCCATAAACTACCACAGCACTCACAGCGCCAAGGTAGTTCATTGAAAACTACAAGCCGACAACAGCAAAGGCTGCCGGACCTTGTAGTTTTCCATTCATGGAGCTTTGGGTCTGGAACAAATTTTAAGTGGAACCCCACGCCAAAATGAAAAAAAAATGGCTTGGGAGTCCCCCCACAATTCATACCTGACACTTATCTGAGCATACAGCCTGGCAAGCCAGGAAAAGGGGGGAGGGGAGCAAGCTCGCCCCCTCCCCCTCACCAAACTGTACCAGGTTACATGCACTCAACATGAATTTGCGTTGATGTGAACACAGGACTGCGATTTTAATCCAGTCCCATTAAAGGCTATGGAGATTAAATTCACAGCACAGCGCACCACATAAAACTCGCACAGGACCCTGTTTAACCAGATTATTAATCACACTGCATATATGTGAATAGCCTTCATTGAAAACATTTTTTTTTTTTTTAGATGACATGCGAATCTACGATTTTCAGATCACAATTGATAAGCATAGAATTTGCATCAATGTGAACCGAGAAAGAAACTGTCACAACACTAAAAATAGGTATTGGTAATCGGTATTGGTGAATACTTGAGAAAAAGCATCAGTACTCATACTCTTAGGGTGGGTTCACATGGGTGCGAACACAGACATCGCATGTGATTTGCACCGCATTGCTGTGTAGATCACATGCGATGTCTGTGCGATGCAAATTCGGTTTGCAATACAGTTTGTATGGCTGAAATCGCATTCACACCGATTCCTGTACCATTTGACAGTTCACACTGCAATCTGCAAACAGATCTGGGGGTGTCATTAACTTTCCATTGACACTTGCAGTGGTTCGCAGAGGGCAGTGTAAACTGCTTGTGAGTGACATGCAATGCGAGAACCTGCACAGGAAACGTGCTGGGTCCCGCAGTGCGTAGGTATGAACCCAGCCTTAAAAAACTATTGCGGTACATCCCTACTATTTACTGGAACCAAAAAAAAGAGATTAATATTACCCGAACAGTAAAGGGGCATTTTGCTATTGAATAGCAAATCACCTTTTTAAAATAATTTTATATTAACTGCAAAAGGCAACAAACATGGGAAGTTTTTTGCAATTGTGGCCATTTAAAGCCATTCCACCCTATTAAGAATCAGACACTCACCTGTCCCAGGCTCCAGCGATGCAGCTGCCCGCTTGCCTTCCTCTTTTACCCCTCCTCCACGCGGTGCCGGCATCACAATTGTGGGTGCCCGGCTTTGGCTTCAAAGCCGGGTGCGCACTGCGCGAGCCACGTTTAGTGAATGGCCAGTGTATCACGTCACAGGTCCCAGAAGATCGCCGAGATGGAGGGGGAAAGGTGAAAAGGTGAACTTCCTTCCTGTGCCGCAGAGCCAGGAGAGGAAGTGCAGCTGAGACCCTGTGAAAATGGGGTCCCCACTGCCCCCCCAAAAAATGACACACCAATTGTGGCATGTCAGGGGGGTCACCTTCCCTTAAAGCGAAAGATCCACTTTTGGGTGGAACTCCACTTTAAGACCATGCAAGATTCCTAAAGTATAACTGCCTTATAATTAAATCATAAATATGAGAAAATGCTGACATAACATGTTCTGTTTTCTAAAGAGAAATCCTGGTTTCCAGCAATATTGCCTGCAACCTCCTGGCACTGAGTACTCCCTGCTACCAGGATCATACAGATCAATGCAGAGCAATTCTCGGGTCTCTAACCAGCACCCTCTAGAATTGACCAGAAAAAGAGAACGGGGCCAGGCCATGCTGCTGGAGGTATGGACACATCATATTGGTATTTTTCATAGGCTGCTGAGAGAAGCACACGTGGGTAAGTGAAAGTACAGTTATACCTAAATCCCATCTGTGACATAAAGTTCACCTCCTTCCCACCCCCTCTAACTAATTGCTGGAATGAAAAGAGAAAATACATAATTAAAAAAATAAATCTAAACGCCTTTTTTACTTACTCAAAGCTGCAGTCATGTGATGCTCCAATTCCAAGCCTTCTCTCCTCTGTTACTTTCTGCTGGGTCAATTTTCGGGTGTCCAAGTCACCATCTTGCATGACATGAACACTTCCTATTGCCTGTCCAGCGGTGAGGTTCTCTCACAATCCAGAAGAGCAGTGATGGCAACAGAGGGGACCAGCAGTCTCAGGTTCATCCACAGCACTGGTTTAACACGTCCCCCACACCTGGAAACGGCAGCAACGGTGACTTAGTTGAGGTAAGTAAATGAGAAAACTTGCAGCATGGATTAGAGATGGGTGGGCATTTGTGACTGGAAGAGGGTCATGTGTTGCCCAAAGTATAGCTCTAATGCCATGACAAATATGGCTGATTGCCCACTGTGCTGCTCGCTGCTGTACTGGGATCACCCATTCTGGAGATATGATTTACTTGTGTCATAAAAACTATTTAAAGGAGGTCCCAGTACTTTCTCTGACAATTCCTTCCTCTGACTTTCTCTCCAGAAAGGTGACACCAACTTTGTTCAGGAATCAATCACAGAGGGTCTTCATGGACAGAGTAACTGCTGTGGCCTGTCTAACTTTTACCTGTGTAAAGCTAAAATCAACTTTTTTTTAGTTTTGGATAGAGTGGAGATGGATTAGAACACTTGTCCGTTTTTATTGCTGCCTGTGCCCCCGTTAGGGAGAGTCACCCTCTCTATTTGTCCTGTTTACCATCATCATTAAAAGTGAAAGTAAAAAAATCCCACATTTTAGGTCCCCAGAAAAGTAATGGGGACAATCATCTAATAGGGACATTAGTTCTGGTGACCTGGGGGTCCCCAAGGAATTCCCTTAATTTGCAGGGATTTTCTCTTACTTCCGCTATGGGACAGGAAGTGAAGGGAAATCTCCGCAATGGGACACAGATGACAGAAAAAAATCCAACAGGGATTATAACCCCCCTTATACACTATAATACATGAAAAAAAGTTTTGCCTATAGTTCTACTTTCACATGCATCATACTAATCAGCCCCTGCTGTAGCCTCTCGCAATCTAATTTCCTACAAAGTTACAATATTGCAGTCTGAACACAGGGGGACAGGAGACAGGGAAAATGCAACCTCTGGCCTACAGCAGACGCATGACATTTGTTGCTGTACATAATGAGCTGTCATAAATATAATCGTACTCACCTGTAAAGTTGCTGAAAAGTATGTAGAATTTTGTCCATATTGTCAGGATCACCTAAGTTGCCAGATCAGCAGCTGGCTCAGCCTCTCAGTGCTCAGCTGAAGCCAACTACGCCCGCTCCTCCAGTGAGCGTTGGATGGTCAGAACAGAGCGGTAACTGACAGTTACTGCTCTCAACTCCAAGTGGATTTAGAACCAAGCAATCAGCGGCCATGCCATCACTCTTTTGGGGTTAGAGCTGATGGGGGACAGGAGGTGGCCCCTCCACATCCCAGCGCTCCAGTGAGCACCAGAGTGGGAGAGGGGAGAGCATAGAGTAAGAGATTGATGGCTCTCTGCTCAGAGCCTCAGAGATATATATCAGGGAAGATTTTTTTTTAAATAAGATTTTTTTGATTTTTATCAAATTAATTTTAATAAAATGCTTTTGGAGTAAAAATCAATCTAGTTTTCTATTTAAGATACATTAATAATTTTGTTGATTCAGCATGAAATGGAGCTTAGTTATGTAGCATGAGGCTGTATATTCTGCAATATTTACATTTTTGGTAAACTCATTTAATGAACCCAAGCTCTGCAAGCTGAGATAACATGCACTGCATTGATGCATTCACACAATTTCACAGTAACCATGAGATAAAGCAAAGTTCAGGAATATTCCTTTATCCCATTGTTTTGCAAAGCTATGTACACTACAAACTGTATGATTGTATCGGTTCTGATATCTCTGTTTTACTAACCCGACAGCTTATTATTCTAAATAGGAAACCTTCATTTTGTTTGCAAATATTAAAGATTCTAACTACCAGCAAGAACTCCTCCTTATATTTAAAGAGCACCTGTCATTCAGATCCATCATGGCAACGCCTGTTAGCGGGCATCCACTTACCTGCTGCCGCCACTCTCACATTATTGTGTCACTGCCGCATCACCAGACGTCCCATTAAAGTGAATGGGGCTGTCTGTGAGTCAACAGCGGGTCAGAGGAGGAGCCGCTGCGGGACAGAGATGACAGTTGTTCTTTAAAAATTATGATTTAAATTGAGTTGATTTAAAATCAAGCCTTTTTACTAGTGATTTAAATCAAATCCACCCTGATATATATATATATATATATATATATACACACACACACACACACACACACACATATACATACATATACATACAGCGCCTTGAAAAAGTATTCATACCCTTTGAAATTTTCCACATTCTATCATGTTACAACCAAAAACGTAAATGTATTTTATTGGGATTTTATGTGATAGACCAACACAAAGTGGCACATAATTGTGAAGTGGAAGGAAAATTATAAATGGTTTTCAACATTGTTTATAAAATAAATATCTGAAAAGTGTGGGGTGCATTTGTATTCAGCCCCCCTGAGTCAATACTTTGCAGAACCACCTTTCCCTGCAATTACAGCTGCAAGTCTTTTTGGGGAAGTCTCTACCAGCTTTGCACATCTAGAGAATTACATTTTTGCCCATTCTCCTTTGCAAAATAGCTCAAGCTGTGAGATTGGATGGAGAGCGTCTGTACACAGCAATTTTCAAGTTTTGCCACAGATTCTCCATTGGATTTAGGTCTGGACTTTGATTGGGCCATTCTAACACATGAATATGCTTTGATCTAAACCATTCCATTGTAGCTCTGTGTGTTTAGGGTCATTATCCTGCTGGAAGGTGAACCTCACCCCAGCTTCAAGTCTTTTGCAGACTCCAACAGGTTTTCTTCTAAGATTGCCCTGTATTTGGCTCCATTAATCTTCCCATCAACTCTGACCAGCTTCCCTGTCCCTGCTGAAGATTAGAATCCCCACAACATGATGCTGTCACCACCATGTTTCACGGTGGGGATGGTGTGTTCAGTGTAATGTGCAGTGTTAGTTTTCCGCCACACATAGCGTTTTGCTTTTAGGCAAAAAAAGTTAAATTTTGGGTCATTTGACCAGAGCACCTTCTTCCACATGTTTGCTGTGTCCCCCACATGGCTTCTTGCAAAATGCAAACAGGACTTTTTCTGGCTTTCTTTTAACAGTGGCTTTCTGCTTGCCACTCTTCCATAGCTTCCATGGCTGCTTCTCTCATTAATGCTCTCCTTGCCCGGCCTGTCAGTTTAGGTGGACAGCCATGTCTTGGTAGGTTTGCAGTTTTGCCATAATCTTTCCATTTTCAGATGATGGATTGAACATTGCTCAGTGAGATGCTCAAAGCTTGGGATATTTTTTATTTAACCTAACCCTGCTTTAAACTTCTCCACAACTTTATCCCTGACCTGTCTGGTGTGTTCCTTGGCCTTCGTGATGCTGTTTCTTCACTAAAGCAGGCCATACACAGTCGAATTCCGAACAAATTTTCTTTTTAAATTCAGAAATTTAGTGCGTTTTGTGATCCCATTGTACCACCATTGATTTTTGAAGTTTGGCTGGGAATCTTCTTATCTTTCCAGGAATTTTCTTTTCTTGCACTCATGTGCATTCCTTTTTCTATTACATTTCTCGCACGGTTCTACCCAGCATTGATTAGCGTATCGTTCGTCTTTCAAAAAATTTCCAACATTCCAGATTTCTCAAATTTGATTGCCGCACGAAAATCGGCTGTTGCTGCAGCCCACTAATGGTGTAAAATTCGAACGAAATGAATTTCGAAAGAAAAATCTTTCGAAATTCGACTCATATATGGCCTAAGGTTCTATAACAAATCTCTGAGGGCTTCACAGAACAGTTGTATTTATACTGAGATTAAATTACACACAGGTGGACTCTATTTACGAATTAAGTGACTTCTGAAGGCAATTGGTTCCATTAGATTTTAGTTAGGGGTAGCAGAGTAAAGGGGGTGGAATACAAATGCACGGTATACTTTTCACATATTTGTGAAAAAAAATGAAAACCATTTGTCATTTTCCTTCCACTTCACAATTATGTTCCACTTTGCGTTGGTCTACCACATAAAATACCAATAAAATATATTTATGTTTTTGGTTGAAACATCACAAAATGTACAAATTTTCAAGGGGTATGAATACTTTTTCATATATATATATATATATACACATACACACACACATAGTTGTTTTCATAAGTTTGCATACCCTGGCAGAATTTACTATTTCTTGGCCATTTTTCTGAGAATATGAATGATAACACAAAAACGTTTCTTTCACTCATGGTTAGTGTTTGGCTGAAGCCATTTATGATCAATCAACTGTGTTTACTCTTTTTAAATCATAATGACAACAGAAACGACCCAAATGACCCTGATCAAAAGTTTACATACCCCAGTTCTTAATACCATGTATTGCCCCCTTTAACATCAATGACAGCTTGAAGTCTTTTGTGGTATTTGTGGATGAGGCTCTTTATCTTCTCAGAAGGTAAATTGCCCAGTCCTCTTGGCAAAAAGCCTGCAGTTCCTGGAAATTATTGGGCTATCTTGCATGAACTGCTTGTTTGAGATCTCCCAAGAGTGGCTCAATGATATTGAGGTCAGGAGACTGAGATGGCCACTCCAGAATCTTCACTTTATTCTGCTGTAGCCAATGACAGGTTGACTTGGCCTTGTGTTTTGGATCATTGTCATGTTGGAATGTCCAAGTACATCCCATGCGCAGCTTCCTGGCTGATAATTGCAAATGTTCCTTCAGTATTTTTTGATAACATACTGCATTCATCTTGCCATCAATTTTGACCAAATTCCCTGTGCCTTTGTAGCGCACATCCCCAAAACATCAGCGATCCACCTCCATGTTTCACAGGCCTTGTTGTCTCCTCTCCAAATGTAGCGTTTATGGTTGTGGCCAAAAAGCTCAATTTTGGTCTCATCACTTCAAATGACTTTGTGCCAGGAGGTTTGAGGCTTGTCTCTGTGCTGTTTTGCGTATTGTAAGTGGGATCGTTTGTGGCATTTGCATAGTAATGGCTTTCTTCTGGCGACTCAACCATGCAGCCCATCTTTCTTCAAGTGCCTCCTTATTGTGCATCTTGAAACAGCCACACCACATGTTTTCAGAGAGTCCTGAAGTTATTTGTGGGGTTTTCTTTGCAATTTTCCTGGCAGTTATGGCTGAAATTTTAGTTGGTTTGGTTTCAACAGAACCCCTCATTTCCCCTGCTTGATTAGAGTTTGAACCCTGCTGATTGGCATTCTCAATTCCTTGGATATCTTTTTATATCCCTTTCTGGTTTTATACAGTTTAATTACCTTTTCCCGCAGATCCTTTGACAATTATTTTGCTTTCCCCATGACTCAGAATTCAGAAGTTTCAGTGCAGCACTGAATGAAAGATGCAAGGGTCTATCAGGAGTCCAGAAACTCATTGACCCTTTATACACACAGACTAATTACAAGCAAACAGATCACAGGTGAGGATGGTTACCTTTAATAGCCATTCAAACCCCTTGGTGTCAACTTGTGTGCAAGTTATCAGGCCAAAATCACCAGAGTATATAAACTATTGATCAGGGTAATTTGGGTAGTTTCTGTTGTCATTATGATTTAAAAAGAGTAAACACAGTTGACTGATAATAAATGGCTTCAGCCAAGCACTAACCATGAGTGAAAGAAATGTTCTTGTGTTCTCAGTCATATTTTCTGAAAAATGGCCAAGGAAACAAATTCTGCCAGGGTATGTAAACTTATGAGCATGTGTGTGTGTGTGTGTGTGTGTGTGTGTGTATATATATATATTACATTGAATCTCACAAAAGTGAGTACACCCCTCACATTTTTGTAAATATTTTTATTATATCTTTCCATGTGACAACACTGAAGAAATTACACTTATCTACAATGTAAATTAGTGAGTGTACAGCTTGTATAACTGTAAATTTACTGTCCCCTCAAAATAACTCAACACAGCCATTAATGTCTAAACTGCTGGAACAAAAGTGAGTACACCCCTAAGTGAAAATGACCAAATTGGGCCCAATTAGCCATTTTCTCTCCCCGATGTCATGTGACTCTTTAGTGTTACAAGGTCTCAGGTGTGAATGGGGAGCAGGTGTGTTAAATTTGGTGTTAATCACTCTCACTCTCTCATACTGGTCACTGGAAGTTCAACATGGAATCTCATGGCAAAGAACGCTCTGAGGATCTGAAAAAAAGAATTGTTGCGCTACATAAAGATGGCCTAGGCTATAAGATTGCCAAGACCCTGAAACTGAGCTGCAGCACGGTGGCCAAGACCATACAGCTGTTTAACAAGACAGGTTCCACTCAGGACAGGCCTCGCCATGGTCGACCAAAGAGGTTGAGTGCACATGCTCAGCATCATAAGAGATGGTCTTTGGGAAATAGATGTATGAGTGCTGCCAGCATTGCTGCAGAGGTAGAAGGGGTGGGGTGGTCAGCCTGTCAGTGCTCAGACCATACGCCGCACACTGCATTAAAATGGTCTGCATGGCTGTCATCCCAGAAGGAAGACTCTTCAAAAAATGCACAAGAAAGGCCGCAAACAGTTTGCTGAAGACAAGCAGACTAAGGACATGGATTACTGGAACCGTGTCCTGTAGTCTGATGAGACCAAGATAAACTTATTTGGTTCAGATGGTGTCAAGCATGTGTGGCAGCAACCAGGTGAGGAGTACAAAGACAAGTGTGTCTTGCCTCCAGTCAAGCATGGTGGTGGGAGTGTCATGGTCTGGGGCTGCATGAGTGCTGCCGGAAATGGGGAGCTACAGTTCATTGAGGGAACCATGAATGCCCACATGTACTGTGACATACTGAAGCAGAGCATGATCCCCTCCCTTCAGAGACTGGGCCGCGGGGCAGTATTCCAACACTGGCCAAGCATATTCTCCAGACCTAAACCCTATTGGACATCTGTTGGGCATCCTCAAATGGAAGGTGGAGGAGCTCAAGGTCTCTTACATCCACCAGCTCTGTGATGTCGTCATGGAGGAGTGGAAGAGGACTCCAATGGCAACCTGTGAAGCTCTGGTGAACTCCATGCCCAGGAGGGTTAAGGCAGTGCTGGAAA
>BLSH010295455.1:300304-314156 GCA_018402905.1 Glandirana rugosa
CTTGCCCTGTGCCTGTATCTGTACATTCTGTGCTCCCTTTCTCCTCCCTCTTGCCCTGTGCCTGTAAATTCCATTAATCTCCCATCCAACCTTGTCCTATGCTTCCATTCCTTCTCTTGCCCATTGTCTTTATATGTACTCTATTCATATTCCCTTCCATAGTGTCCTAGTCTCCTAAGCCATTTTATTCATCTTGCCCTGTATCTGTATAAGTACACTGTTCATGTCCCTTTTCATTGTGCCCTGGTCTCTGTGTTGCCTTTCCCTCTCTTGCTCTGTGCCCATACATATACCCTCTATTCTTGTCCCTTCTCATTGTGTCTGGGTCTCCGTGCTCCCTTCCTCCCTGCTGTGTCTGTATATGTACCCTCTATTTATGTTCTTTCCCACTTTGTCTTGGTCTCAGTCAGTGCTATCTTTTCCCACATGCTACACTTGTTGTGTCCCTTGCCACTGTGTCCTACCCCTCTTGCCCTGTGATGGTACAAATACACACCATTCCTTTCTCTTCCCAAAGTCTCCTAGTCTCCATGCTCTTTCTCCCTCTTGAATGCACACGTACACTCCATTCATTTTTCCCTTCCTGCTGTGTCATGGTCTCTATGCTCTGCTGGAGGCACCTGTGATGTAAGGAGGAACTCCGCTGTGGGGGGCACCTGTCATGGAAGGAGGGACTCCACTGGGGGCGCCTGATGGATGGAGGGACTCTGCTGGGGGACACCTCTGATGGAAGGAGGGACTCCGCTGGGGACACCTGATGGTATCTGTTAGCAGGCAACATGGCAAGTGACACACTCGGGGCTCCCACTAATTCTGCATTATGGTGAGTTGAACTATTTCATTTTATATTACAATGTAATTATAGAAATAATGCGCTTCAATCATCCTGACACCATACCAACCATGGTGCCGGAATGATTGAAGCGCTAACACCAGGTGATTGGAGTATCTTTATCTGCTGATTGTTAAACTTTCTGGAAAACACATATTGCTATTGTGGTGTAGAATCTGGGCCTGATGTCCCTCCATCCCTCTTTCTTTCCTTCCTTCTCTTTTCTTTCCTTCCCTCCCTATCTCTTTCTTTCTTCCTTCCTCAATCCCTCGTTCATCTCAGCCGTGAGCCAAACCCCAAAAGACACGCCCATTTAAGCCATACCCATCATTTCATTTAGACCACACCCATTTTTCGCCGCGGCGCACTATGCGCGCTGCATTTCTTTGGGCTGAAGCCCCTGATCTTTTTCACACCTAGCAACGCCCCTGCAGTCATATATATTTTGTAAGGAATAACCATTCTACTAGCAAAAATCAAATATTAATAAGAAAAAAAAAGTATCACTGGAGAACCAGACTCATAACTAGAGATGCACTGAAATTTCGTCCGAAATGGTGTTTTTTTGCATTATGTCGATAGAGAAAAAGGCCCTGAAAAACGCACACGATTTTGCTGCAATTTTAATCTGCTTATGGTGTTTTTCATAGGTCATGTGACTGAAAAACCGCATTAAAAACCTAACACCAGTGTGTTATTGATGCATTTTCAATATATTCCAACGGGGAGGTGTGTTTTTTTTTTTTTAAACGGACCAAAAATGCACCAAGCAAGATTTTTAACACCGCAACGGACCAGTGAGAAGACAGAGTTTAAAGGGATGCATTTTTCTTGGTCTTTTCTTGCGCTAAAAGGTGCCAATGATGGCCAACAAATTCATATTCATTTAAATTCATGAGATTAATTAAAAAGTCAAATACAACAAAATTATATCACTTTTTTTTTTTTTTTTTTAAACTGTCATTTTCAGTTTCGGACAAGTACATCCTAAATTTTCAGTTTTGGTGCACCTCTACTGATAACAGATCTAAAAGAATGAAGAATTTCATACATTAAAGCCTATACTGTGTATACCAATAATTGCACAATTTATATATATATATAAAAATAATTTTTAAACCAAATTAATGTTATTTAAAAAAAATTGTAATCCGTCAATTTTTTAAATCCATAACTTATTTTCACACATACATTTGGCAGTTCGGCTAAGACTTGTGGGTTTATCTAGAAAAAGGGTGATTTAATGTTAAAATATGTAAGTAAACATTTATAAAAAAAAATGTATGTTTAATTATCTATAAATATCTGTGTGTTCACTAGTTATGAATAAAATACAAATGTGAAATCGCTTTTAAAATAACATGTTACATTTTCCTATTAATATTAATATCAATCATGTTTCTAATGCACCAGCCTAGTATTTCTGTTGTTGGGCCCATTGATACTTTAGGCGTATCTATTATCCTAATATAAAACCAGATATTCATTCCACAGTTGAATTTTAATTATTTCTAGTATACTCCTATTAATCTGATTAATCTTGAAGTTTGAAAACGTACTTTTTGAAAAATCCCACACATTTACTTCCTTGAATGCAGCGGCACGTTCACTATGTTCAACTATGGAGTGTCAGGAGATGGAATCATTACAAGAAACGCATCGCATCATATCTGCTTGCAGTTAGCAAGCTATCATGGGATTTGCAATCCTTTGAGATCAAAAGGAAACTAGAGGAACCCCTTGGATTCCCTGCATGCTTTGCAAATTTGCAAAACATGCAGGGAATCCAAGGGACTGTGGAAGAGATGGTCAGCAGACAGGGAACAGCCACAACATGAAATTAGATTTTTCAAATAAGCTTATGTTGGATTGTCAAAGAAAAAAAAAAAAAAAAAAAAAAGAAGGAGGGACTCTTGCACATAGGCACCTGTTCAATTCTGGCCTTTCACCTATATGCCACCAAGGCAGCCCAGGCATTGCATACAATCTCCCATAGATGTGAATGGTGGTGTGCACCTGGATTTCGGGTATACAGCAGTGCTAATGTAAGCATAGCACGTGGGCATATGCAAGAAAATAGGACATTTTATGGTATTGCTGGTGTTTACACAAGTAACACCATATACCTGGAGCACAGCTGCGCATAGCTATTCATTTCTATGGAAGGTTGTACACAGCACCTGGGCTGCCCGGGCAAAGGAGAAAACGCCAGAATGTACCCTGAATTGGCTTAGTCACCCATGTGCAAGAGGCCTAACTATCATATGTTCTGCTATTACAATGCTAATGTTATAAAGTGAAATCATATGCAGCAACTTCTTTAAAGTTCTTATAAAGTCTAAACATTTTTTTACCTTAATGCATTCCCTGCATTAACCACTTCAGCCCCAGAAGGTTTTACCCCCTTCCTGACCAGGCCATTTTTTGCTATATGGCACTGTGTTGCTTTAACTGACAATTGATCGGTCGTGCGACCTCATACAAAATTGATGCCCTTTTTTTCCAACAAATAGAGCTTTCTTTTGGTGGTATTTGATCACCTCTGCGGTTTTTATTGTTTGCACTATAAACAGAAAAAGACCAACAATTTTGCAAAATAAAGTAAAAACACAATATTTTTTTACTTTACGCTAGAAAACATACCCAATAAAAAATGTAAAAAAAAAAAAAAAAAATTTAGGCCAAAATCCCAATCAGTGTATATTGAAGTTACAGCGTCTACAAACTATGGGATAGATTTATGGATTTTTTTTTTTATTGTTGTTTTTACAAGTAATGGAGGCAATCAGCAATTTTTAGCAGGACTGCGACATTGTGGCGGACAAATCTGACGCTAAGTGACACCAATACAGTGATCAGTGCTAAAAAAAAAAGGACCGTCACTGTATTAATGACACTGCCAGAGAAGGGGTTAACACCATTGGCAATCAAGGGGTTAAGTGTGCTCCTATGGAATGCTTTTTAACTGTGGGGGGAGTGGATGCAACGGACGAAAAGAGAGATCCATGTTTCTGCTTAGCAGAAACACAAGAGCGCTCTTTTCCTCCCTGACAGAACAGCGGTTTGCTTTATTTACATAGGCAGACCGCTGTTCTGCCTTTCCTCCGAACGAACGGCGGGCTGACCGACCTGCTGATTGGCTCCTGCTGTGCCCAATCACAGCTGGAGCGGTGCGCCAGCACCACGCGTGCACAAAAATCACATACAGGTACATGATTTTGTGCAGTCGGGCTGCCCTGCCGCAGTATATATGCGGTGGGCGGTCCAGAAGTGGTTAAAGTGAAAAATATTTAGGCATCAGAACCCCCCCCCCCCATTTTAATGTCTGCATCTCTTCTCTCCCCTCAGCTCCTAGCCATTGGCTCCCGCTGTTGTCAAAGCCAGTGACGAGGTAGCGGGGGGGGGGGGGGTATAGGGCTGAGCCCTATTTACACAGACAGGGAGGCTCTGAAGCAAACCCGCACAAGTGCCCCCATAGGAAGCAAATTCTTATGGGGGCACTCACTAGAGAGGAGCAGGTGAGTATAGACCGGTTTGTTTTTTTAAATTACATTTACAATCACTTTAAGGTACTGGACATTCTACCTAGTCTGTTCCGATACCAGAGAAAACTTCCATGTCAGTGTATGTCTCACCACACCCATATGACACTGATTGATGGATGCTGTTGGCACTGTTAGGCTCCTGTCACACAGGCTGGATCCTTGTGGAGCTGAACTGTGCAGGCGGGTGACAGACCTGCATAAGCAAAGCAGACACGGACACAGCCCACTCTGCTCTTTGGGCAGTCGGATGAAAAACGGACAGGCGGACCCGATTGGACCGTTCGTGTGACAGGGACCTTATTAGAATGCATATCATAAGCTTTCATACATGTTCCTGCTCTTTGCAAAGATCATTCGATCACAACAAATACTGTTCAGAGGCCAAGTGATTTGTGGTGGTGCAGTAGAGCTGCATGATTCTGGCCAAAATGAGAATCACAATTTTTTTTGCTTAGAATAAAGATCACGATTCTCGCGGCGTAACATCTTACATATACAAAAAAATTGGGCTAACAGCACTGTTTCGTTTTTTTGAAACGGTCATTTTTCAAAAAAAATTGCGTTTGAAAGGCCGCTGCGCAAATACGGTGTGACAAAATATTGCAACAACCCTCATCTTATTCTCTAGGGTGTCTGCTAAAAAAAAATATATGTTTGGGGGTTTTAAGTCATTTTCTAGCACAAAATACTGGATTTTTATTTGTAAGCAGCAAAATCAGAAAAGATTTAGTCTTTAAATGGTTAAACTGAACATCTTCTATACACGGGAGTTCATTCCTTTGAAGTAGTTACTTTGTATCTCTTCTAGCGTCTTTATCAGCAGTGACTTCAGAACTTGGCTCTCTGCCCAGACTTGGAAGTCTCCCCAGAGACTCAAGTCGCTCCGACTTAGAAAAGACTTCAGACGACTTACATTGACTTTTATTACAGTCAAGTCGCACTGAGTCGCCCCGCAAGTCGGACCCCATTAACTGCACTAAAAATCGCAGTAATGCCTGATGGAGATCGCAGGGGGGGGGGGGGTGGATCGAGATTGCGATTTTAATATGATTAATTGTGCAGCTCTATGGTGCAGTGATGCTGCCTTTTTGTTTACCTCTATGCGACCCCCATAGCTGGAATTAGCTGGGCCTCTTTGCTATTGGCCATAAAACTGGGTACATTTATATCAAAATCAAAAGGAGTTTTGTTTGTATGAAAATCCAGCAATTACAACTGAATTTATTTAAAGGAAAGCCGTTCTGAGGGGAATAAAGAAGTAGCCCTTTAATACTCTTTGAATCACTAACTTTGATCCAGCATGCAGCAAGTGAAGTCAGAACTTCTTAACTGTATACTTTTTCAGGTCAGTGCCTCGAGGTACAGAAGCTACTGAATCAGCAGGACAGTCAAGCAATATTTTCCGAGTGAGATGTCAGCAATGGTTAGCCGCATAGTTTTCTCAAAACCTGTTTACTTAAATTCTAGCTAATTAGCCTGAGTCATAAGGCGATTTCCTGGGAATTTTTGTAAATGTAAAAAACTGCACGGCGCAGGAAACAAAGTTTTTGTGAATCAAGACAGCAGACGTGTACGTTGTACTTTAACATTTAATTACGTGGTATGTGGCGCTTTACCATTTACAGTTAAATAAAGAAACATTAAGAAAAACAGATTTGTGTGACTAGAAGAATGTCTAAAAATACAATGGAATGTGCAGATACATTCCAGCGGATCATTCCAATAAAAGATGTTACTTGTGCACATACATATTACAAAATAAACATATAATAATTCTTACTTTACAGCATTTCTGCCTAAAACCTTTGCACATTACTGTATATCCATTGAACAAAAGGATATGACAATATGAAAGTATATAGAAATGGGTTGTACAGCAAATTCTGTGTCACATGACTGCTTAGACACAACTGACGCATTTCAGGGCCTGGTCTTTGGTACCGTGCATCACAGTGGAAGGAGGTCCGCAGGAGGCTCACACAGACCTAATAGGCAGCCCAACATCCAATTGCGGTACACACAGCAAGCCAGCCTTTCTCAACCTTTTCAACACTGAGGAACCCTTGAAATAATTCTCCGGTCTTGGGGAACCCCTGCTAAAAATGTAAAATGTACAACTCATGATACATTGTGATGGTCAATGGGAAGGATGCTCCTTACACTTGTGGTCATTGGGAGAATTACCCCCTTGCAGATAGCTAAAAAGATCAATGGTATCATTGGGAATTTATCTGAGAGGTAGAAATTGACCATTGCTCAAGGAACCCCTAGCAACCTCTGGAGGAACCCTAGGGTTCCACGGAACCGTGGTTGAGAAACCCTGCATCAGGCCAACAACACCGCTGCTAATTGCAAGGCCAGAAACTGAAGTGTAGTTACCAGGCCTGCTGATAGAAATCACAGGGCTCAGTAAAGCATACCTCACAGGGCCCCCTCCTCCAAAAAATATCAAATTATATTTTTGCTAAAAAGCAACGCCTGCTATGCTTTGCAGCCATGGCAGAAATTATACCCCCCGTCAAACAAGACCCATTCAAGTGAATAGTGGCATGAAGGCAATATCTGCACCTCCACATTGAGCGATCAGTATGGATTTCTCACTATGTTCATTCAGGGTGGTATGTTCACTCAGGATTGTGAGCCCGTCTGCTCACCATTCTGAAATAACCCACCTGTGTGTTTTTTATATATTTTTTTGGATTTGGATTTTTAGCAAAAAGTAAGAAATATTGGGGGGTTTTTTTTGCAAAATTGTCGCTTTTTTTTTTTGTTTATAGTGGTGATCAGAAATGACGCAGAGGTGATCAAATACCACCAAAAGAGAGCTCTATTTGTGGGGAAAAAAAGGACCTCAATTTTGTTTGGGTACAACATCGCACGATCGCGCAATGGTCAGTCAAAGCAACACAGTGCTGAATCTCAAAAAGTGTTCTGGTCCTAACATGGGAAATCCTTCCAGTCCTTAAGTGGTTAAAAATGTTTAAAGCGTCGTCTATGTAGATTTTTAAGTACTGAAGTTTGGCACCATTCCACAAGTGTGCGCAATTTTAAAGCATGAAATGTTAGGTATCTATTTACTCGGCGTAACATCTTTCACATTATAAAAAATGAAAAACTGTAAAAAATCTAACTTTAGTGTTTTTATTTTTTTATTCATAAAACAGTTTCTTTAACCACTTGCCAACCGCAGTCTGATGGCGACAAAGTGGCTCGTTATCGCAAACCGCCGTCATATGACGGCGGCTACGATAACTAGTGCTGTGAGCGCGCGCACTGTGTTTTCCGGGGGGGCCAGGGAGCAGGTACGGCTGACTCGATCGCCACCGGCTACCCGCGATGGTCCCCCCGCAGTCAGAGAATGGAATGGAGATCCGTGTAAGTAAAACACGGATCTCCGTTCTCAGAGCGGGAAGGGCGGTGATCACAGGCTTCCTGTATATGGAAGCCGTGATCATCCCCTTTCCCCAGCCAGGGCAGCCCACACACAGTTAGAACACGCCCAGGAAACACAGTTAACCCTTAGAGCGCCCCCTGCAGGTTAACCCCTTCACTGCCAATGGCATTTACACAGTAATCAGTGCATTTTTATAGCACTGATCGCTGTATAAATGCCAATGGTCCCAAAAAGTGTCAAAATGGTCCGACATGTCCGCTGCAATATCGCAGTACCGCTAAAAATCGCAGATCGCCGCCATTACTAGTAAGAAATAGAAAAAAAAAAACCCAGAAATTAATTCTCATCGTTCGTAAACGCGGCAACTTTTGCGCAAACCAATCAATAAACGCTGATTGCAATTTTTTTTACCAAAAATATGAGGAAGAATATAAATCGGCCAAAACCAATGGAAAAAAATGTTTTTGTTGTTTTTTGGATTTGTATTTTAGCAAAAAGTAAGAAATTTGTTTTTTTTTTTTTTTTGCAAAATTGTCGCTCTTCTTTTGTTTATAGCGGCGATCAGAAATGACGCAGAGGTGATCAAATACCACCAAAAGAAAGCTCTATTTGTGGGAAAAAAAGGACGCAAATTTTTCGTTTGGGTACAATGTCGCACGACCGTGCTATTGTCAGTTAAAGCAACGCAGTGCCGAATCGCAAAAAGTGCTCTGGTCCTAAAGTGGGAAATCCTTTCAGGGCTGACGTAGTTAAAAAAAAAAAAAAAGTGTTTGAAAAATTGCTGCGCAAATACCGTGTAACAGAAAAAGTTGCAACGACCACCATTTTATTCCCGAGGATGTATGCTAAATATATATGTACAGGCAGTCCCTGGGTTACAAACAAGATAGGGACTGTAGGTTTGTTCTTAAGTTGAATTTGTTTGTAAGTCGGAACGGGTACATTTTTTAAGTGTAGCTTCCGCCAAAAAAACATTTTTAAGCTTTTTGGATATATATTTATGTTTGGGGGTTTGGAGTAATTTTCTAGCAAAAAAAATGATGATTTTTACATGTAGGAGAGAAGTGTCAGAATTGGCCTGGGTGGTAAAGGGTTAATTACCATAAGTAAGTAATATACAAATAATTATTAAATATTGTTTTTAAGGTAATTTACTATATTTTTAAAAGCTGTACTCAAGCAGGTGGCTTAACCGACAAATTACGGAAGTTGGAAGTAATAACTGAAGATATAACCCAAGGTGGCCGAGCTACAAACCTTGAAGTTTGATCGTTTTTTGTTTTTTTGTTATGTTCATGGTAGGTGAGGCTCTGCCCACCCTGACTGCACGTCCCTGCTGTACGACCCCGTTCACACCTTAAGTCCGGTACACACATTGAGATTAATGGGCGAATGGTCATCCGTTTTTTTTTTGTTTTTTTTTTGCATGCTAATCTCAGATTGAATCGGAAGAGTTTACTTAAGTCACAAAAATTCTCTTACGGCAGATTAAAAAATAGGAAGTGATGTGATGTGTTTTAATGCATTTGTATTGCATTTTTGAACAACAACTGTACTGTTTAAAGAAAATCGCACGATCGGGCATCGTACGAGAAAATTTTTCCTGCGTGTCCGATCATGTCCGGACGGATAATATCGGATGAGCAGTCATGATTGGCTCTCAAAAGCTCTGTACTAACGATCCGATTATCGTATGATCACTTCGAATGCGGTGTACGGGCCATTGGGGTTTTGTAGCTGGAAGCTCCAGGATGCTCAACTAGCAAAATCCCATTCATTTCAATGGACCCTTTTCACATCTGATCATTTTGCCACCTGTAGTAGGAAAACACCCGTCGCTCAAAAAAGTAGATGAGCTTTGCAGATTGGAGTGTTTTTGGCCCCATAGACCTCAATGAGAATGCCTGAAAAAAGCACGCCATGAGCATTTTACAAACATTTTGTTATTTGTTTTCTGGCCAAACTGCAGCTCTCCACCAATAAGGCCTCATACACACGGACGTTTCTTAAAAAATAAACAAAACATCGGGCCCGACGTCAAGGAAAAAAAAAATTCTGCGTTTGTCGCGTTATGCATCGGCGTTAGTGAGCGTCTGCGTCAATAGGCGTTTTAAAAAATAAAATAATCCCTCTGCTATTTTTCAACCTAAAATCGTCTGCGTCACAAAACACCGGTTAACGCCGGTACGGCATTAGTTGGCGTTAGTGAGCGTTTTGCGGCGTCAAAAAATGCAAAAACGTTACAGCCTCAGAACGCGCTGGCCGTGGGTTCTAATTTCAGCTCACTAACGCAGATGCCATCTATAGCTCAAAAACGTCAGCATTTTTATGGGGCCATTGACTAACATGGAGAGCTGCAAAAAACGCCAGAAAACGCCGGCGTCAAAAACGTCCATGTGTACGAGCCCTAAATCTTCATTTTGATTCTATATTTTTCTTTAGTAATAACCATTTTCCGACTAGTGCTACATCTATTCATCTCACAATCTTGTCTGGCTAACTGGCCTTCGCCTCCCGTCTCACATGTGCTCTATCTCCCCCATCTGTACACGTGCTTACAATCCTAGCCAGTGACCATACTTCACCAGTGATCTGCCAATTCAAGAAACACTGCATTCAGGAATTGCAGGAGTGTGTTGTTACTTTACAGTAAAGGCATTGTACACTTTCAAATGTTTTTGTAGTTTTAACTAGGTGTAGTTATCTTCTCTGTGTTTGTTTGCCTTGCCTTATAATGATGGGTTCACATATTGTGGCTGCAGTTTATAGT
Source organism: Glandirana rugosa (assembly GCA_018402905.1). Lineage (NCBI taxonomy): Eukaryota > Metazoa > Chordata > Amphibia > Anura > Ranidae > Glandirana > Glandirana rugosa. The sequence continues at coordinate 310,846 of BLSH010295455.1, forward strand.
GTCATAGCTAATCAATTCCCCTATGTCCATAAATAATTTAGCATCCTTGTCCTTAGGGACAGGCAACTTCTTGTTTTGGGTTACAGTGTTAATTGCATGCCTAGCCATCTCCTCTGTGTTTTATCACAAATGTGGGAGTGCTAATGTGATGGAAACATCTCTCTTCCAGCATGTGTGAACTCTGCCTGTTTGTGTCTGTGTCTGATCTAATTCCTATTTAGCTCTCACCTGTAGAGTACTAGACTGAGAGACTCAGGGATTGTGGCATATGAGATTTCTTTATGAGAAATGTCAGTTCTCAGACTACAGACAGAGGTCATGCATTATCCTGTGCAGTGCCATGCTGCATACCTCATGTTTGAACACAAACAGAAACTTCTGACACTAGAATCTGAAGATTTACTCCACTATAGGCAGTGCATACAAGGCAAAAAATGACACCATGAAAAATACAAGGTGCAGGTAGGAAGGTTTATATTCTATTTAATAATGCCAGAGCTGGTGCTGACTTTTTAGAATATGTGCTTTAGGCTGGGTTCACACTATTGCCCACTGGATGCAGGTTTCCCCAAATCCAATTCGCATGTCAGGAAATTGTTACCACGGTTCACAAATCTCCGGAGTGGCTCCGCTGCGAATTGCACAGGAGTCCTGGGTGTCTTCTGGTCTGTTTCAGGTCCAAATTCAGCCAAAAATTTGAACTGAAATCGGACCTGAAACGGTGAATGGGGATGCACTGGACCCCTGCTGTGAGCCGCTCCATGCTGCGGTGTGAACCCAGCCTTACTGAAGTCCAGGTTTACAATTACATGCAGGTTGCAAATATAATTTACATTTAAAAAACACACAAGAAGATGGACCTCATCCTTATGAAATAAAACATGCGGGGGTTTATTTACTTACCACAATGCGACTGGAATACTTGGGGCTTCACTACCTGATTGCAGACATTACATACCACTAGATAGAAATCATCATGAGCTGGGTAATGTCCAAATAAGTGCATGTCTAGGAAAAGAAAAGAAAATGTAATTAATACAGTATATCCACAGATGTCTTCAATCCGTTATACATCTATTACAGGGGTAGGCAACCTTTGAGAGATGGAGATCTACCTGGACAACATTGAAAAGTTCAAAGATCACCGCAGAGCAGGCCCCCCCTTTGTTTGTTAAAGAAACTAGCAAGCCCTCAATAAAAAATAAAGACAGCATTAAAACCTAGAAAAAGCTACTAAAACCGTCACTGTCAAAATACAAACTTAGCCTACCTTAAACGTTAGCTTCGGTGAGAAAATCGGCTTTCACTTTCATTCAGAAGGTTTTCATGCCTGGGGAGCAGTTGGTTACCCCCACAAGTATGATGCTGGGGTTCATCATGAAAGCAGAAGATCTGGTACTGCAGGCTCATTTTTTTGACTAATTTCAGGCCTAGCTATCTGCTCTGATTTCTTACAGTGCAAGTTGTTTGTAGAGCAGTGTACAGGGCTCAGTAGTGTGTGGGGCAGTGTATAGAGGTCAGTAGTAGGCGGGGAAGTGTGCAAAAGTCAGTAGTATGTAGGGCAGTGTGCAGAGGTCAGTAGTATGTAAAGCAGTGTGCAGAAGTCAGTAGTATGTAGGGCAGTGTTCAGAGGTCAGTAGTATGTAGGGCAGTGTACAGAGGTCAGTAGTATGTAGGGCAGTGTACAGAGGTCAGTAGTATGTGGGGAAGTGTACATAGGTCAGTAGTATGTGGGTAAGTGTACAGAGGTCAGTAGTATGTGGGGAAGTTTACAGAGGTCAGTAGTAGGTAGGACAGTGTACAGAGGTCAGTAGTATGTAGGGCAGTGTATAGGGTTCAGTAGTATGTAGGACAGTGTACAAAGGTGAGTAGTATGTAGGGCAGTGTACAGAGGTCTGTAGTAGGCAGGGCAGTGTACAGAGGTCAGTAGTATGTAGGGCAGTGTACAGAGGTCAGTAGTATGTAGGGCAGTGTACAGGGGTCAGTAGTATGTAGGACAGTGTACAGAGGTCAGTAGTAGGTAGGGCAGTGTACAGGGGTCAGTAGTATGTAGGAAGTGTACAGAGGTCAGTAGTATGTAGGGCAGTGTACAGAGGTCAGTAGCAGGCAGGGCAGTGTACAGAGGTCAGTAGTATGTAGGGCAGTGTATAGGGGTCAGTAGAATGTAGGGCAGTGTACAGGGGTCAGTAGTATGTAGGGCAGTGTACAGAGGTCGGTAGTAGGTAGGGCAGTGTACAGAGGTCAGTAGTAGGTAGGGCAGTGTACAGAGGTCAGTAGTAGGTAGGGCAGTGTACAGGGGTCAGTAGTATGTAGGACAGTGTACAGGGGTCAGTAGTATGTAGGACAGTGTACAGGGGTCAGTAGTATGTAGGACAGAGTACAGAGGTCAGTAGCATATAGGGCAGTGTACAGAGGTCAGTAGTATGTGGGGAAGTGTACAGAGGTCAGTAGTATGTGGGGAAGTGTACAGAGGTCAGTAGTATGTGGGGAAGTGTACAGAGGTCAGTAGTATGTGGGGAAGTGTACAGAGGTCAGTAGTATGTAGGGCAGTTTACAGAGGTCAGTAATAGGTAGGACAGTGTACAGAGGTCAATAGTAGGTAGGGCAGTGTATAGGGTTCAGAAGTATGTAGGACAGTGTACAGAGGTCAGTAGTATGTAGGGCAGTGTACAGAGGTCAGTAGTATGTAGGAAGTGTACAGAGGTCAGTAGTATGTAGGAAGTGTACAGAGGTCAGTAGTATGTAGGAAGTGTACAGAGGTCAGTAGTATGTAGGAAGTGTACAGAGGTCAGTAGTATGTAGGGCAGTGTACAGAGGTCAGTAGTAGGCAGGGCAGTGTACAGAGGTCAGTAGTATGTAGGGCAGTGTATAGGGGTCAGTAGAATGTAGGGCAGTGTACAGAGGTCAGTAGTAGGTAGGGCAGTGTACAGGGGTCAGTAGTATGTAGGACAGTGTACAGGGGTCAGTAGTATGTAGGACAGCGTACAGGGGTCAGTAGTATGTAGGGCAGTGTACAGAGGTCAGTAGTAGGCAGGGCAGTGTACAGAGGTCAGTAGTATGTAGGGCAGTGTATAGGGGTCAGTAGAATGTAGAGCAGTGTACAGAGGTCGGTAGTTTGTAGGACAGTGTACAGAGGTCAGTGTACACAGGTCAGTAGTAGGCAAGGCAGTGTAGACAGGTCAGTAGTATGTATGGTAGGGGTCGGGAGGGCATGGTACAGGGAGGTCAGGAGGGCAAGCTATGGGGGGGGAGAGGACTGGGGGGAGGGGGGGTATCGAACGGGAGGACTGGAGGGACATGGTACGGGAGGG